>KZ069997.1:24111-34952 GCA_002091845.1 Anopheles cracens
CTCAGCCCGAAAACAGTACAGAACACCAGTTCGAAAATTCTAATCGAAGTTTTTCCAATCACTCTATTTCTTACCTAAAAAAGGCATTGTGCTGGTTCGTCTCACGTAAATCTATGTCATAAACGCATCGCAGCTTGGTGAGTCTGATACACAATAGTGTGGTCATTGTACAACTCATAGAGCTCATCATTGTATTGCCTCCTCGATGAAGTTCGTAAAGATAAGACAGTTCAATGATTCCTCGAGGATGCATTTCTCGATGAAATGTGGTTATAACCAAACACGCCAATATATTCATAATCAGATGACTCATTGTTACACCCAACATAGTCCTTTGTCGCCTTCCGTCGCCGCTTCCTAACCTTTGTTATCGTTGCTTTCTCCTCGTGGCACCGAATGTCCTGCTCCAAAAGGTGGACAAGAAAGATTGTTTTAATTACAACGCTTTGCTAGTGCCCGGTGCTCAAGATTACGTAGATCACTAAAACCAGAGGTTTTCTTCGCGGTGGTCCTCCTTCGCTGGACATCAACCTGGTGAAGGTTTTCATCGCATTTGATCTATAAGATCTCCTCTAGATTACCGAAATGGTGCTGACCAGTTGGACTCACTATGGTATTTGAGATTTAAGATTTGAGGTAGATGGTATTTGAGCCTCACACCTAATGATCTCTGACCTGGAAGATCTGGAAGATCATCTATCCAGTCTCCTGGTGCGCCAGATCAACACCCGCTCATGCCATCTACAGCTCGTTCCGTGTCAGCTGGTCTTCGGAAAAGCATAAACGAAACGTCTTCTGCAACCCAGATGTCCTAATGTCCCCTCAGTTGTAGTCACAGTGGTAGAACACGAACCGCACCGAACAAATCTCCCGCCAACATTTGCCCTGAAGTGAATCCCTTCGTTCACGTCTTATTGCAGGGTCATTCCTTAGCAATTTTAAGGAAAGTAGTAACGGTAACAAATTATAAAAAGTATATGAAGAACAAATTATTGTATGGTGGTTGTCACCTAACCGTAAAAACATTTAACTTATTTTCTGATAACTTTGCAAGTAAACTTAAAGTGGTGTAAACTTTGCAAATACATGAGTTTTTTGCCGACTAATTTAATAGCCAGTTGAAGTAACAGATCATGAAGCGGTCGTTGCACCTAGTAAGCAAGTGAGACATTAATTATTTATTTTCTTCTGGATGTAGAAAGATGTTGAATATTTATATATATTTTTAAAATTTATGAATGATAGTGATTCAATTTGTAGAACATAATTTACACTGGCTCTGTCTTATTACACCACAATAACTGACTACTGACACAATTTAGAAACATTTATAAAGAAAACTAGTACGGCATTTTTTAAAATTAATTTTTAGTTTCTAATCGTTTGCCGCAAGGGCTTCACAAAGGCTTTAACACAGCTACACAAACACTCCGCCCATAGCTGACGCAACCAGTTCCGAGCTGCGTCAACCATATTATCCTAAACACAATGAATCTATAATTTGTTCTACTTCCTGCATCGGCTGGTTGAGTTGGTGCGACTAAGTGAGAGAACGCCCAGTGGCATCAAATTTCTTAAAGCGTGAACATTGATTAAATTACAATCATTTTTATTTCCATTCAACCATAACCTGAACTGGCCACAATGTGAGGCTAATGCGTTGCCTTTTTTATGCGAGCCCGACCATTTCTGGCGCGTTTCAAGTGGGGTGAGATTAGTCAATATGAAGCATATTTTGCGCGAACGCTAGGGGGTGTTAATCGAATCAACGAATCGTGGGGGAGTTTTCTCCCTAAAAAAGCCTTCCGGGCATAGCGACAGGGATGTTGCAGCTAAGCCAACGACCGACCACTCGGGCACTCACCGTGAACAGATGAAAGCAAATGCTCTGTGGGAAAATTACGCTTCTCCGTTGATGTTCAACATGACTGCACTAACTAACTCTAGTCGAGTTAGATAGATAGTCTAGGCAGCTGTAAGTAGTCTGCCTATACTGTGACTATTTCGCGTACGTCTCATGATGCTTCAGGAAGAGACGGAACTCCGTACTACCAAGATTGATCAATCGGTTGATAATTTCGACGATCGCGATCAAGTTTTTGTGCGAGTGTTTCCGGAACCGTATACGTTGATGTTAATTTCAATATCGGATGTAAATTATCTAATCAATGTTATGGGAGAAATATTATTAAATAATCATTTGGTGAGATCAAGGAAAAATTGGAATTTTTCTTACGGTTTAGAACGGCCTTGCACAGGTAGTAAGTGGAGAGGTTTCTTGTACCGTCACGGACGCTCTACTATTCGGTTCCATTTCGATATATCATACATAA
This sequence comes from Anopheles cracens, assembly GCA_002091845.1. Lineage (NCBI taxonomy): Eukaryota > Metazoa > Arthropoda > Insecta > Diptera > Culicidae > Anopheles > Anopheles cracens. Next base: position 26,445 of record KZ069997.1, read on the forward strand.
ACATTTATGGTTTGTTTTATTTACCTCAGGGAATATTCCTTTAGCCTTTATTAATCCCACAGTTATTTCCGCCCTGGTGACCGCTGGTCATCTCGAGGTTCGATTTTGCTCTCTTCAATTGAGAAGGGTGCCTACTAATCGACCGGCCGATTGGAACGAATCCATTGAACGAATCCCATCCTAGTGCAGTGAGATCCCTCGCTGGAATGCCCGTGCTTAGTGTCTTGCCGACCCGAAAGGGAAAAAGACCATGCGAGGGAAAGGCTCGATTTAAGATCTATTTCTTGTTGCTTTCCTATTCCGACACCATTTTATTGTTATGACTATTGCTTCTTCCGTTCGAGCACTTGTCCCGGAAAGAATCCAACCGTTATGGAGTAGAGAAGCTACCGAAAGCACGTCACCACCGCCGTTTTGGGTGGATTTCCGTTTCGCACGTTAATGCATAGCTTCTCTTTTTTACGATCTCTGACTCTGAGTGGTCAGCATTACAGCATAATTCGTCTCAGCACTTTTCGCCGCTCAGTGCATGACGCGGCGGCCGTAAAGGAAGTTCTTGAAATGACTGTTTCGAAACGCCGTACGTACCGTGCACCGCGTAAGGGACCGAACGAAATCGAAAAAAACGTGTTTCTACAAAAGTTATTTGATTAAAAACTTTAATTGACTAACAACGTACTTTTTCACGCATGTAAACTTAATGGAACACAATCGATGGAGCAACTTAAATTAGGTAGTAAAATGCAGGGAGGCAGAGTTTCGATTACAGAGATCAATTCCCTATGTTAGTAGGACCAGCTGGTGTATCTTTAACATCTCATTTACTGTACAGCGTAAATGTTCTATATTTAAAGCTATAAAGTCATGCCATAAAGTAGCTCCAGAGCTACACCCACACCTGGAAAGATTTATACTGGCGTAAGGAGTTGCTATTCTATGGACATCGAATTCGGGTTGCAATTTGTGGCTAAAGTTTAGCTTATCGCAGTATCGTAATCTGGTGCGGTATTAACATTCATAAACGTACAGCTCGGGTTCCGTTCGCCCATAAATGTACGCTGGAGGCACGTATACACAACTTCTTTGGATTCGTAATTGGTGCTCTGATAAAAGTAAATCATGTGAGTACCACCACCACATAGAGTTGGGTCGTGTGAAAAATATATTGTAGCGCCTCCAGTGGTGATATTTTAAATCGTTGGACTGCAACAATTGAACATACGATAAGATGGTTGTTGTGGCAAGCAAGAAATTAAATCATACGACACGGACATGTGTAACCGTATGCCAATCCAAGTTTATAACAACGAGAGCACTACTTGACCACAAGGGAATAAAATTGCACCACCTTTTTATTGAAAATAAAATTGATAAAATTGATCTTTTTGGTATTATTTCGATAAAAAATGATATCTGTTTTGACACTTCGGTGTGTTTCGGTGTCGAAAATAGCCCATATAGTCAAATATCATTCAGTCAAAGACGATAAAAATTAGTTGTTCGTTCGCGGGAATTTCGGCAGGTTTTCGGATGCGATGGTTTTTAGCGTATAGCCACCAAGTCGTAGTTATGTCCGTGTTGCAAAGAGAGCGATCGGGAAGTATCGCCTCATATTAATTAATTTTAGATTCGGGTGAGAGCCCCTGCTCTCATGCACCCCAGCTTAACGAAAACACGAGCAAGTGTCATTCCGTCATGGTTGTGTACAAACATTAGTAAAAAATAGTAACCGTTGGAAAAACATAAAGTAAACAGAGCGCATCATGGAGAACTGCAGTAAAGTTATGATAACATGGACTTCGGTTAATTTCCATGTAATACACTCCATAACATAACTATACGACCATTTGTTTTTTAAGCATGCAACGAAAACTTGAAGAAATAGAATAAAATGATGACTAAATTGAAAATAGTCTTTTGAAGTGTTTTTATAGCCACAGCTCTAGACAGGAAAAATAATTTTGAAATTCTGTTTTATACATTCTGTCACATTTCTTAAGCATGGGTAGGTAATTATACATGCATACGCTTGATTTTCGATTTTTACGACGCATTTAATTGTATTGGACCAGCAATACTATAACTGTAGATGATGCGAAAGGTTATGTTTTCAGCATTATGACATGAAAAATTGTAAAACATGATACTGAAAATACTAAATACACGAAATGTTGTGTTTTGAGCCTAAAAAGTGCATAAAAGTAGTCACAATGTATTTCAAAATAATATTCAAAAATATGATTGCATTTTCCAAGGTCGTTTAAAATTTCTTGTATTTTTATTTGAATTTTTAAACGATTATTTGTATCGAGAAAAACGAATTTTCATAAGTGGTTATGTTACAGGGAGCGATTTCGACGGTGGCGAAAAATTGAAATAGTAAGTATAAAAATGAAAAAATCGTCAAAAAAAGATTTTGTTATCTGCAACTTAGTAGAACATCATTTCTATCTCTTCAAATTTTCGTTTTATTCTCAAAAAGCCGGTGGTCGTATAGTTATCTTACGAAGTGTATATATTATGCGGTAGTAAATGCTGAACAGCGATGTACTCGTGTACGCCACGAATACAGCGATACATTGATAACCGGATGAAATATATACCTACGCATGACAATTATTGATCTACAATGACACAGAAATTTCATCTTTCTTAAATCCTATAATTTCAATGTATAAGATGCTCCTTTGATGTTTGTTAAGCAGTTAAAAAACACAGTTAATAAATATTAACACTAGAACCGCCGGACTTTTCAACCTTACTAGAACCGCCATATGGGACAACTTTGTCCCATTCGTTAAGTATGCATATTTAGACATATTTATTACTATCTACCGGTAGCGTCTAGGCAAAGGTCAAGCTGTTGCTTGTTAGTACAGCGTTATAGAATACTTAGCATACGTGATTTGATTTTCCTTCTGCTGTGCTTACACCTTGCATAATCACAATTAATGTTATGAGACGGCAATCAATTTAACGACATGCTATACACAAATCTAGGTAATTAAGCCAGTGTTATTTGAATTGCTCATTGGACATTTGTGAAAAGGGGTTTTCCTGAAAATTTGCATTAATTTACATACTGGATACATGGAGAGTAGCATGCATCTGAAGTACTAGGAAGGGAGATTATGTGGTGAATTGATCTAATCCTTTTTAAATTACATTTTCTCCTTCGCTGCCAGCACCGGCAACCTTTTGAGGTGGTGGACATGAAACATTACACTTCTCGAACTGAATCAGGTCACTTTTCAATTATGCAATATACAATATTTGAAATAAAAGGAACTAGTTTAGATAGAATAACTTTAAGAACAGCTAGGTTTCGGAACGAAAATCAATACATATTTTAGTCGAACCCTGCTGGTCAATGTTAGGAAGTGCTTGTTTTAATGGCAGTGTTAGCCAGTCTTTTGCAAAATTATAGTACTTGATGGTGAACCCATTTTTCTGTTCGTCGTTGTTAGAGCAGTTTATCAAGATCCATCGTAAGATACGGTGTAACCTTAACGAATCCTCTATGCAGTAGTTTTAGTGGTCGATAAGGATAATAATGCGGTCAGCTACATCGAAAAAAAATGCAAAGCAAAAGAGGATTATTCGTCTCTTCGTAGAGGTAGAGTGCTGATCCTAATGCCGTTAAATAGTATCTGAAATGGCGTTGAGTATCTTGAAGGGATGAATTTTATTGTTTCTTCATACAAAACATCGACAGCTGGCGCGCTCGTCCTTTTCAGAAGCTCGCAGAGAATGGAGAATTTGATCAGCAATCAACGGTAGTCCGGAAGTCCTTATCTCTATGTCGAAGGTTTTCATTCCAACTGGAACAAACACAATCGGGGTTGCGCTAAAGGAGATAGTTTTCGGGCAGAAAAAAAGACGATGACCGGTCCTTTTTGCACCAAACGACTCCAAACCGTATGGCACAGCCGTTCGGGTCAGGGCAGGCCGGCCGGATTATCAGCCTAATGAATTATTTATTTCACTTATATTGACACGGCCGGAGCCACACTTGTCCAATTCAGAACAATTTTCGTCAAATCAATACAATTGAAATAACATTTGTATTCTGAGCAATTGTGCTCTATGTATTTTATCGCCATCAGCGAGTAACACAAGCGCAGTTCCACACAATGTCAAAATTAAGATATGCACCGTGGGTTGGCCTAACATCCTGTAGGGCTTGCTGACGGGGAATTCTTAAATAGGCGGCTGGATCCTATGTACAGCAACCCTCGAGAGAATCGAATGGAACCTTTCATGCCAACTTTTATGAGATTCGAAACACGTCCTGACCAAGTTAACCCGATCTTTTTGGTTGGAAACCCCGATCTTAACATCATAGGCTAATGTTTGTTAAAAATAAGTTTCATTACACCAACAATTTTGTGTTATTTATTATTTGAAAACTTATTGCAACACATGAGACGTTGCTCAGTCACTAAAGTGGTGAATGTTTAATGGTCTAAAGAAATGTCATTTCTCTAATAAATCAGCATTAAGATATGATATAAAAAAACTCTCTCTCTCTCCTTAATGGCCAGAAGCCATTCACACAATTGAATTTTTCAAAAGGATCGTAATCAGTCCGCTTCAATTTGCACGACCCTAATCCGCTTTGTCACATACTTGTATGAATTTATGAGTTTAATCCATGCTATAACATTCCGAAAACAGTGGTTCACCCTTCCGTTTTAGTAGTTTTGTCAGGACGCTAGCACGTCTCGTCGATGTCGAATTGTCAAATGCAAAAGTCAAGTTAGAGAAAATATAATAGTGTATGGATGAACAAGTCAAGCATATTATGTTCCGGTAAATTATATCAGTTTTCAGGCAGTTATTGCGTTTAAGTGTTTCGTTTCCCTTCTAACGTGCATTCTTTTAGAACAACAGCTGATTCTATCCGGCTTCTAGCTATTGTAGTTTCAATTGTATCATGCCTTACAAATTGTCAGAAATAAGAAACAAACTAGTAATGGTCTCTCTGTTTCCACGAGATAGGGATTACTATTGCTACAGAAGCTAGTTGGAGATTGGATCAACTGGATGAAACTTTAACCGGACCCATAGAGGCCAGTTTGATATCATTTCGGATATATACATAGCAGATCTCGGATTACCTGTCCAATGCAAATCAGCTGAGCATGATCAGCTCTTCAAATTTTGGGGTTTTACATGGAGTTCACACGATGGAGAGGTTCTAAAAACAAAGGAAATGTCATTGTAGATGTAGCTATTACTGTCGATAACAATGTACCTTCACTAAACATATGTGAACTTTGTAAACTACTGTTTAGCCTTAAGCATATACGTTAAGTAACCAAACCTTCAAGTCGAAACATGTGAGTCCGCTGTCTTACACGCGCGAAGAAGCACTGCTACTGGCGATGATATTAATGACTACAGGTCGCGTGATCTGAGTCGAACGATCTCACGAGTGTTGAACCCATCTCACAAATCCTTCGGAACACGGTCTTCAGTGTGAAGTATTTCTTCAATCCGCAATGAATAATTCGATAGTTTTACAGTTTGACTATACGATTCAATGAAACAATAATTCTAGGTGTAGCATGTGTAGCACATTTTTAGGTATTCTTATAAAAACATATGTCAAGTGTAACACAAATGCGTGGCGTCTTAGTATGACCGTCTGGAAAGTCTCTAAAAGGAAAAGGAAATGATAAATAGATGTTATTACATGCCTTTTATGTAAAAAAACGTCTTTGCTAGAAGAAACCTTCTCAGGCAAGGTCTTATGTTCAGGATTAAACTGTTTAGCATACGTTAAGATAATACTCAGTTTCTATTGATGAGTATGATCACACAGTCTAGAACAAAATTGTTCTGGATTGCTGTCTGGACAGACTATTATACTTCCTTTATTTTGTCAGATTAACTACGAGCATGTCTCTATATTGTCAAACACATCAGAACACATCAAAACACGTCCAGCACTCCTCATGTCCCTTCTCTGATAGTCGCATATACTTTTACTTACACCTTACAACAATTCCAATTCTTCGGAGCCACTTCATATTTGCATGAACACTTAATCATCATCTAAATAAATTGCAAACATCTACAGCTGATTCCTGCAATGACTTTACCCATTAAATGATCCTTTTTTATAGATATCGAAACCCTTTTGCGTGCCAGCAGCGCTGCGATACCTAAAATTCCAACCCCTTGTTTAGCTCATTCTCCAGCCTCGATTCACGGGATAAATTTTGACATCAAAAATCTTACGGCAAGAAAAATGATAAGATGTATAACGATTTGCATATTTTTATCGTATATAATGCTCTCCTCCTAAGACATTGATAAACGGATCACCAGCCCTCTAAATCTAGCCCACCGAACCACCGAAAATACCGGTATAATGAATGGCTGCAATTTTTGAACGAAGATGATAATAAATTATCTGTTCTGCGCAAGCACGAAGCAGAACATTATAGTAATACGGGTGGAGTAAGCATTGGCACAATCCGAATTAAATGAAGCAATGGCAGATTGTTCACTTTGGGTTACATTGTCATCGTATACACACTCCAAGCATATTAGCCAGGACTCAAGATGACATTGAAACAAACCAATAGGAAGTCCTTCAACCAAATAATAACATCCACTCCGGAACTCGCATCGCACGCTAAGAGCATGTGTAGCACATTTTTAGGTATTCTTATAAAAACATATGTCAAGTGTAACACAAATGCGTGGCGTCTTAGTATGACCGACTGGAAAGTCTCTAAAAGAAAAAGGAAATGATAAATAGAGGTTATTACCTTTGCCTTTTATGTAAAAAAACGTCTTTGCAAGAAGAAACCTTCTCAGGCAAGGTCTTATGTTCAGGATTAAACTGTTATACGTAAGATAATACAATAGTTTCTATTGATGAGTATGATCAAACAGTCTAGAACACAATAGTTTTGAATTGCTGTCTGGACAGACTAATATACTTCCCTTATTTTGTCAGATTAACTACGAGTATGTCTCTATATTGTCAAGCACATCAGAACACATCAAAACACGTCCAGCACTCGTCATGTCCCTTCCCTGATAGTCGCATATTTACATACACCTTACAACAATTTCAATGGTTTGGAGCTTCTTAATATTTGCATGAACACTTAATCATCTTCTAAATAAATTGCAATTCCAGCAATGACTTTACCCATTAAATGATCCTTTTTTATAGATATCGAAACCCTTTTGCGTGCCAGCAGCGCTGCGATACCTAAAACGGAGATAGGTTTTGCTAGACTCCCAACGGAATTCTTTTAATTAATTGCACACTGAACTGCGTTTGCTTGCTAAAGAAAATGAAATTAAAATGGAATTATTTAATTTGAAATATTTTTTTGCTGAGCTATGCTTTACTAAAACCAAGTAACCATTTATGCATTGTATTAATGGGTTTGTTAAAGCATCGTCTGTATTTTTCATACGGATGTTTGTATTATTGTAGTCCACTTTAGGTAAAGCTTTTTTGAGTCACCGTGACTGTTTTAGAAAAGTTTTTTTTGTTTTATTTAGGATTTTTTTTAAACAGTCGTCTATTCTCAGCTAAAATAACTCTGCAGTGTTCCATTTTCGCTATCATTTGCACATTTTTCTTCCGTTTGCAACTTCTTCCATTCTTCCGTTCTTCCTTTAGCATGTTAACAAACATGTTAACAACACTGTCTCTAGAGCTGGAGTCTCTGGAGAGTAAGATTGACAGACTGCGTGTTACCCATTTCGTGTTATTTATTGTATCATTTCAGTCAAAAATTGAAGGTGCTCAATTGCTGGATCTGCAATCGCTTGGATCCATTGTTTCTTCAATTTAAAATCAAGTACCTCCACAGAAACACAGTGTACTCACCTTTATGGTGCTCGTTAGCAAGGATTTGTCCTATCCGTACCTTTTTGTTCTCTTAGCACTTAAACACTGTTTATATTATATTGTTACATAGCACCTTAAATCACATTATATTTATTGCTATGTTCTACATCGGATCATAAGATGCTACAACGGTATATGCTTGAAATTTATAAGAACACAAAAGTAGGTACAGTCGACTAAACAGTTAATGTACGTCTTTCATAAACGATATCCTCCGATGGTACTATTTCCATACTTTACAAAATTCCTATTGCGAGATGTTGTCAACGTGGCCGTTCTTTTACCTATAATATACGTTTTTTTGCTTGCGTCATTTGACAGTCTTTAAAATGGTCTAGCGATTAAAAAAGGAACACCTTTCCGAAGGATCGCTATTACGAAGTTTCCCGGTAATGTTCGAACTTCGCACGGAGATAGGTTTTGCTAGACTCCCAACGGAATTCTTTTAATTAATTGCACACTGAACTGCGTTTGCTTGCTAAAGAAAATGAAATTAAAATGGAATTATTTAATTTGAAATATTTTTTTGCTGAGCTATGCTTTACTAAAACCAAGTAACCATTTATGCATTGTATTAATGGGTTTGTTAAAGCATCGTCTGTATTTTTCATACGGATGTTTGT
>KZ069997.1:34962-45453 GCA_002091845.1 Anopheles cracens
GTCCTACCTGACGACTTACCTCTTCTTCATATTTGTGACATTTTTATGATTTCATTCGGATCCCGCACCGATCCGAAGCGCAGGTCCCATCGGATGGTGCGGTGCGGTCGAGTTGGTTTGTTGAAATTTACGACTAAAAGATAAATTGTAAGCGAACGTGAAGACGTAGGGATGAGTAAAGCTTCCACAACAACTCGTTGATCGGAGGCCGTCTGATAAGGATGTGCATGTCTGCGGCGGCGCTGCACTTTTATGATTAAATTATACGATGTATTCATTTACCTTCCGTTAAAAAGCTACCTGAAAAATACCGGATTTCTCTTCATTACAATTCCGAAGGGAGGCAGCAGAGCGCGCGCAGGGCAGCACCGTTCGGTGTTTTAATGGTGTGACAAGCTTATTTCGCTGCCGTGTAACATCTAGATAGCAATGATTCATTCTGCATCGCACCCGTGGTAAGGGTTGTGGGTTCGCTTGAATAGTTCTAAACCATTTGGAATGGAAAAAGCGACAAATTTTAGAATCTTGAAGTGAGTAAGCAAATGGTAAAAAAACGTTCTTATAATTGCGTTCTTATAATCGTTCTTATATTCCTTAGCTGTGTTTAAACTATTGCTATGCAGAATGTATATTCTACAATGTAAGAAACTTTCACACTACCACAAGATCCTATAACGGACTCTGGTAAACCTTATCACCACTATCCATAGAAAGCCTGAACCAACTGGTCGTCAACACCAGAGTTCGTAGATTTTAGATAAGCCTGAAATTCTCTAGAATCCACCACCATTTCAGCAATTCAACGAATTTAATCTACCATTTATTATCAATCGTTATCAATGTTATCAATTAAGTAGATGTTCCTAATTCATAAGTTTCGGATCATAAGATGCTACAACGGTATATGCTTGAAATTTATAAGAACACAAAAGTAGGTACAGTCGACTAAACAGTTAATAGTCGTAATAGAAAATGAGAAGTGTGATGATAAAAGATGTCATCCACCACCCATCACGGTGAGGACAGCAGCCAGAAGTTGTATTGTCTGCTTGCAACGGAAGAATCTCTAATAGATTTGTTTTATGTTTTGTTTCTCGAATCTCAACCAAATATAAACAAGTTTTGCTTTTGCTAACAAATGTTATTGGTCGATATTTTTTGCATAATTTACTTACCTTTATCCCTTCAAGTTATTACAGGACTCAAGATGACATTGAAACAAACCAATAGGAAGTCCTTCAACCAAATAATAACATCCACTCCGGAACTCGCATCGCACGCTAAGATGGTAAGCAAATAGCCCAAATTGACCGTGCTCTAATTCGTGCAGCCCACCCCGTATCGCACAAAACTTGCGGTGTGTGGTGTGCGGTGCTACCTATATTGACCTAGACCGTTTTTCCGGCTGACGCTCTCTGATCTCGTCCTCTGGACTGTTTGCTTTACGACAAAACCACCAGGGAGTTGGTCACCGGTCAGCTAGTGGGTAGCGGCACCCGGTAAGGGATTAATAAATGCTGCGGCAAACCCCCCAAGGTAAATAAAACAAACCATAAATGTTTATGTATGATCTATGGAATAGAATCAATGATTGGCGTCCGGGCGAACGATTGCACCGAATGGGGTAGGTAGAGTAGGACGCGCTCGAGAGATGAAGATACCGGTTTCGGCAATATGTAATAAAGTCCGTAACGAAGTACATTGTTCATTGATTATGTATCTTTGGCAGAAAAAAGAGTCTCCCGATAAGCGGGAACAATTTTTATTACAGTTGCGTTCCATCCCGTTAGCTGTGTGCGAAGCAAAAAGTTCATTTCGTTCTAATCTCACGATACGAATTCTAATTCGTACTCTCGTCCATCGCAATCGCATCTTTCACGACGATTTAAATCCTATTTGCCTCCGTCGAAAGATACTTCAGACAGATAATTAAGCTCAAACAAGAGTTCCCTCCCGGCTTGCCCGGCTAATAAAATTAATGTGATTCGATTAGGTCAAATTAGTACACCAGCAAAGGATAAACGATTGAAGCTATTTTCCAAACAACGGCATAATTGTCTTACCTTACATATTTAATCATCTTCCGTCGTGCCTTTTGCCCATCCCGGTACGCAACGTGTTCCCCTAATCAGATAGTGATACGTTTATTTATGCAAAAACTCGGTTAATTAATCATCTGTAAATGTACGGCAATTACCAGGGCTCGGTGTATTTCGGATCGTGACACGCGGAACACTTACCCTCTTCGTTCGGCGTTGTTCTGCAGGAAGCAAAACACCCGCGTACACCCTTCATATTCGCACACCACGAGGGTCCTTTTTTACTTGTTTCATCCCGACTGCTGCTCGCATTCAAGTCGTAATAGAAAATGAGAAGTGTGATGATAAAAGATGTCATCCACCACCCATCACGGTGAGGACAGCAGCCAGAAGTTGTACTGCAATTTTTGAACGAAGATGATAATAAATTATCTGTTCTGCGCAAGCACGAAGCAGAACATTATAGTAATACGGGTGGAATAAGCATAGACATACCGAGAATTAAATGAAGCAATGGCAGATTGTTCACTTTGGGCTACATTGTCATCGTATACACACTCCAAGCATATTAGACAGGACTCAAGATGACATTGAAACAAACCAATAGGAAGTCCTTCAACCAAATAATAACATCCACTCCGGAACTCGCATCGCATCGGATCATAAGATGCTACAACGGTATATGCTTGAAATTTATAAGAACACAAAAGTAGGTACAGTCGACTAAACAGTTAATAAACAGTTAACAGTTAAATAACAGACTAAACAGTTCTTTTACCAATAATATACGTTTTTTTGCTTGCGTCATTTAACAGTCTTTAAAATGGTCCAGCGATTAAAAAAGGAACACGATTCCGAAGGATCGCTATTACGAAGTTTCCCGGTAATGTTCGAACTTCGCACGGAGATAGGTTTTGCTAGACTCCCAACGGAATTCTTTTAATTAATTGCACACTGAACTGCGTTTGCTTGCTAAAGAAAATAAAATTAAAATGAAATTATTTAATTTGAAATATTTTTTTTTGCTGAGCTATGCTTTACTAAAACCAAGTATCCATTTATGCATTGTATTGATGGGTTTGTTAAAGCATCGTCTGTATTTTTCATACGGATGTTTGTGTTATTGTAGTCCATTTTAAATAAAGCTATTTTGAGCCACAGTGACTGTTTTAGAAAAGATATTTTTTGTTTTATTTAGGATTTTTTTTAAACAGTCGTCTATTCTCAGCTAAAATAACTCTGCAGTGTTCCATTTTCGCTTCCATTTGCACATTTTTTTCCGTAACTTCTTCCATTCTTTCGTTCTTCCTTTAGCATGTTAACAAACATGTTAACAACACTGTCTCTAGAGCTGGAGTCTCTGGAGAGTAAGATTGGCAGACTGCGTGTTACCCATTTCCTGCTGTATCATTTCAGTCAAAAATTAAATGCTACCTCTGGTAAGGTACTGAACCAGCAGTTGCTCAATTGCTGGATCTGCAATCGCTTGGATCCATTGTTTCTTCAATTTAAAATCAAGTACCTCCACAGAAACACAGTGTACTCACCTTTATGGTGCTCGTTAGCAAGGATTTGTCCTATCCGTACCTTTTTGTTCTCTTAGCACTTAAACACTGTTTATATTATATTGTTACATAGCACCTTAAATCACATTATATTTATTGCTATGTTCTACATTGGCAGGATACTATTTTACTCGTCGAATTGATAACATGTTGTTCGTGATTTGCGTTATGTCTTCTTAGTAATTTAATTTCAATATTTGTATATGTTTTTGTATTATCTAAAAAATATAGTAGTAAAAACAATAAAATATTAGGTAATATTAAATTAGAAAATTGAGAAAAAACACACACACATATTCACGTATTGCAATAACTATAGTATAAAACTTGGCTGTTTTTGTTTCTTAACTTTATTCTTCGGTGTAACTAATGTGATCATACGGCCTACTAGTCTTTGGATTGGAACATTTGGAAAAAAATGTTTTTTCTTATCCATATAACACATATGGCAGAAGGTTGTTGACCTAATTTAGTTCAAAACTGAAGAGTCAACAATTTCTCTCCAACCGCCTTTGCGTGCTTGTTCCTATCCTTAATCCCTTTGCCTTCATCGTTCTCTTCTCTTGATATTTTTTCACTCTTAGGCCTTTCGAATGTACCTGCGTATTGCAGTCACGATGTTCTGATTGCAAAACAGATCAACACTAAGCTGAGTTTGTCATATTCGCATCCGCCTTCAACGACCTATATAATAGAGAGTCTACTAGAGAGTAGAGAGAGTAAGCAAATGGTCATGCTATTCCTGAGATACTACCAGCAATTACAACCATATAGAAATTTGCAACGTGTGAAATAAATATCGAGCTTCTTGCGATGCCCATAGTCTCGATTATATCTATACTTTTTGTGAAATAAAACAGTTCTTGAAAATAAAGCAAAATTAAATGGAAAAAATGCTAATCTATCGATTTATTGCAATTCAATTAACATCGATTGAACGCAAACATGTAGAGATGTAAAATGTATGTATTATGATGTTATCAATTACTTGTCGCGATGAGTATTTAAGGTTTCGTTAATATCATTTAATGCTCAAAGTCCATCCTAATAGTATTGACAACAATATGAGCGGTGAACCGCATTTGGTAACTCTTTCCTAAAGACACTAACCACCCAAAAAAAGCATTAAAGCAATCTGCTATTAAAGCATCAACGTTCGTAAAAGTTAGTCGAAGTTAGAGAGAGAATCATGTAGCCAAATATTTTTTCGTGTGATTTTATTAAATTAAGGAATTCAGTGTATCTCACCCGGTCGATGTATCACATAAGTTGATACCGGAACAAAACGGAGGAAATGTCCTTTATAAATATTGGCAAAGTTGTAGTAATGTATTGCATTATTTATTTCACTATTATGAAATTTGAATTGTGTATATAAACTTTACCAATAAGTCACAGGCTAGACCATCATCGAATAAATATAAATAAACTAAGGTAAAAAACACAGATTCTGACAAATTGCTTGCTTTAAAGTCAGAACCTCAGTTCAACCTGCTTGTTACCCTCTTTTTATTAAACTGTAATAGTTAGCAACATTCATATATTCGTAAATATCTTGTGATATACTATTATCATGAAGAATAAATGATTAAAAACAAAATAACATACGATGAAACTTTGCTCACAATCGGAAGTCCTTATTCCAAATCCCAGCTCTCTGATTGGTTGTTGGAGCTCTCCGCTTGCTTCGCTCCGATTGGACGATGCCGCTGCTATGCTAACAGGTACTAAATAAATTTTGCGTACGCTTGTGGACGGTGCACGTTGAAAATTGTTCATGCGTATATAATGATAAAAAACAAACTGTATTCTTGACAAACACATTCCAACGGCATTGGATGAACGTTAATATAACAGTTAATTTTATTTTATTTTTTAATTATTTATATTTATTTCTTTTATATTTTATTTTCACGATGTTTTTTTCAACTAGTAATAGAAATATGCTGCTGTAAATTGAAAACATAAAAATGAAACTCTAATTATGTTTCTCTGTGCAACCTGCACGCAAACTAATCATTTATGCAGTGTAGGAATTTCTGCTCGGCTAAAAAAGTATGTATTTAACATTCTACCTGTTCCGCGGTCGGTGCCGTATTTGTAGTGGATGGAGCAAAAAGCAGAAACTGCCGCGCATGCGCCTTGCCTTTTCCCGGCGAAGCGTTGTTCCTCCCAGTATGTCTTCGCTCGCTTGCTCTGCCGGCTCCAGATGGGAGCGGTTGTTCACCGCTGTCTCTCTTCCGCACCGTTGTCTCGCGTCCTTATGATTCTTTCGTACCTCGCCGGCTTGCGCCGGGATGCAGTGGGAAACAAAAATCGGGTATTGTACGGAAAACGGTGGCGGCATGTGCTGCATAAACAATGAAGACCAGTCTGGCATTAGTCGCGATTGCCAGCGGACGTGTTTATGATGTGAGTGGTGGAAACGGTTGTCACTATCCTACGGTTACTTTAATTTGAAACTTTGCCAGTGCGTCCTTTATATTGTGAGTGAGTGTTCGAGTTGTGCAAATACTAGTGAATGTAAGGGAAGAAAACCGTTGTAAAATCGTTGCAAACGTGTTCATGAATTCGATCCAATACCGAGATGGTACCGGGGAAAACTGGCAACGCGATGATTCGCCCCTGATGTGGGGCGTTTACGGCTAAACGTAACACCCTTCGATGCTTAGCATACAACATCGTTTGCTGCACCAGTCGCAACGGCGAACCCGGCTCTTTCATTTGTTGCATTAATCCCCCTACGACATTCTCCACACGCAGGAATTAATGAGAGTATTTTATGCGACGATCGTATTTATGCAGGTAGCCCATATTGCAATTCCCTAGAATTATGTCTTCATTACGATTGATATTGGTTATGGTGATTGGATTGCGGTCTTAAGTTGTTTAATTGTTTCATTAGCTACACGAAATAGCAGTGCATATTCCAATTATTGAACGCTTTCAAAGGGAGATAATGCTTTAATCCATTCTAAAATATACATATATGGAATATCGAGCAAACAATCGAAACACCGAACACTTTTTTCAACATAATGTGGTCGGTAGACCAAGTAAGTAAATCAACCTCAATTGGTCTGCCCCAGTTCATAATAGTTTCCTAAACTCGTCTCATGAAACAAACTAAACTTTATTTTTATTAGAATTAAGAAAGGAGAAGAAAGGCAAACCATCTCGAAACAAATATGGAGAAACGATCAAATTCAAGCAGCAATATGAAGGCAAATTAAACCAAGTTAGCCTATAAGAACCTATTTTTCTTACTATTTTTCGTAACCTATCGACAAAAAATATAGTTAGAGCTGCTACCATAACTATAACTGTTGCTGGTTTTAGAGAACTTCAAAAGAGCCTTTAGTTGTAAACAGTTTCAAACGGCCTTGAAAACAGATCCATTGCGTCTCTATACTTATAGTTTGTTTTTTTTTTACATAAAATATTTTATCTTTTTGATCTTTTACATAGTTTTTTGATAACACGTGATTTCCAAGCTATAACTACAGCCACTCGTGAGAAAACGAATACTTAAAATTTCTCAAAACGTTTACGTTGCCGAAAATATGCAAACTACAATATTAAACAGTGTTTGTCCAGTGGCGATTTAATTGAATTACTATTAAATATTAAATGCGGTAGACTTAGCTTGTCAAAACAAAAGAAATATTATATACAAATTATGTTTTGGATTGCAGCGAATTCATGTTGAAGGTATTTTTGTTTGTGTCTGATTCACGAACACTTTACCTTTTTTGCTATTGTGCTTGTTTTATGCTTACTTTGTCCTAAAGCTTTATAATCAATTATCATTAACTGAGATGAGAAGCATTCTCAAGGTATTTTGAAACAAGAAAACAAACAATTCCATTTTATTTATTTCAGTAAGTATGAAATGCTTTATGCTTTGTTATTTCTATTTTATTATGTTTTATTTGTTTCATTTTTTTACATGATTTTATTCTTTAGTACTTCTTTTTATAACTTAAACAATTTTAAATTAAACCGGGTTGTTATCGCCTAGTTCAAATCGGTTTATTGCATGGAGCAAGTACATATAACAATAATATTTTTTTACATAAAGTTGATATAAATAGTTAAATTAAATTTAAAATATGTTACCAAGTACAAACCGCTTCAATGAAAATATTGAACAATTCATCAATCAGCATAACATCGCACAAAAAATGCCATGCATAAGCGACAATAACACGTTGAGATAAGCATCAATTTATATTTTCAAAACGTTTCATTACGTAACAATAAACCTACCAGTACAAACAAAATTCTCAATCATTGTTGTGTACAAACCGGAAGATATAAATTCAGACTTCTGGTTTATAGTGTGATGGGTTATAATACAAATAACGACAAATTAGTTCTTTAGTCAGACAACATCTAAAATATACGTTCTAATATCATATAAATATGAATATGACGTTCTATCATAATATGAATTTATAATATGACGCTCCTAGAGTCTAGGTCGATATCTTAAAGATCGTATCAATAGAACAAATAATATCACCAGATACTAGTGACGGGGTTTGAAAACACCCCAAAACTGTGATTGCGATGCAATTTTCTCAAAACACGCATCATAACAAATCGACCGAACTCAGTTCTTTTACATGCAGCGTATCCGGAAATTAAAAATGCTAATTCGCTGCTGCTCATCCTATTTTCCGGTAGTGGCACTGATTGCACTATAGGTTTACTTTTTACTTTACTGTCATTCCAACCAACAACCCGTTAACTCAATGAACCATTCCAAACCTCGTTCGTTCGAGTGCAAAATTGTTTCGCAAAAATATGCTAATTTCAAATCCAATCATACCAGCCAACGCTGCAGAACACATTACCAAAACAAATACATAAACGGGACGAAGCAAAATTACTCCCGAATGGCAAATGTTGCCTCGGAAGAAACACGTAGATTGAAATCCGCGATCGAACTGAAACACGCGCAATTGTCTTACATGTGTCTTCGAAACGGCCATAAATTCGGTATTTGTTAAGTCAACCCAATCAAAACCATCTCTCGCTACCCCCGAACTGAATTGATGCACAATTGATGCACAACGGGCATTAGTCACATGCAAATCAGTCACTCTAAATCGATTACACGTATGGAACAAGTTCTGCGACGCACCCCTTGGCACCGTTTAAGTAGAGCATAAAAACAAGTGAACTCCTTCGCCAGCATGCGGCGGCACCCTCAGGACGCAGACGGTTTGCTTAGGCAATAGGCAACAAAACGTAACGCGTTCCCGGCGATCCAACGCACAGCAAGCATCTGTGAACAATTTCTTGCCCACAAAAAAAAACACAAGACAGAAACAGTTTCACTCCTTGCACGCGTACTCATCCTGCGTACTCATAGACAACATTGCTCTGGTACGACGCGCGAATAGTATTTACCAGCCGGAGCGAAGTTATTGCCATCTTTTGAAAGGCGCAACAACAAAAAAACAGTCATTGTCGAGAGAAAAATGACCTGGAAGCCGATGTTACACCCCATTTTTTTCAGCAAAGTTGCCTTTTTTACCGCGTGCGATAAGCTGAATTTGTTAACGGTCTGGTTGTTTGGAGGAACATCGTTAACAAGTGTTCCGAGACGGATGCGCGGAATGCAACCCGGGTGGATGGTATTTTACACAATTTTGAAGAAAATTATTGTAATCCCGCGTAGGTATACACCGCAGGGCGGCATATGTTGTCCGCCTCGATACGACCTAGAAAGCGGCCTACACGCGACACTCTGGCGAAACAATAAATGTAAAATAGACAGTTGTAAACGAAATCGCATTTCAATGCGGGCCTACGGCAGCTTCCGCGTGTACTCGATATTTCAACGGCGAACACTTTACAGATGCTACATCAGCGCCGCCTGGAAGGATACTTTCGTTGCGAACCTGTTCCTGCAGACCGTCGATTTCGGTCACGTGACTTAGCACGAACGGCAGAACGAACCCTCCGAAGGAATTGTAATGTCAATTTGAATGCATTAAAAAAAACACCGTCCTAGCGTAAGGCAAGATTCGGCTACGAGGTGGTTAATTATCCGAAGATGGGATAAACGGCGGCGGATGCAATATGTGACACCGGCATGATGTACGAGTAACGTGTTGCTTTTTCGTTGACTTATTCCATGGAAGGATTGTAAAAACGAAAAACGATGCGAGCAATTTATAAGATGAAAACATTAAATAGACAATCGATGGTGCGAATTCTATTTTTCTTCACATACAAACGCCTAGTACTGCATTTGTGTAATAGCTTTGATTCACAAACAGCTTTGAGGTTATGTAATATTAGGATTATTTTTTTACGTTTCAATCATTTTTCTATGAATCAATGCCGCGAGGAGTGAGTTGCTGGTTTAATGATAACTGCAGCCGTTTTCAATCGGAAAAGCCAATGTCTCAATCCCATCTGGACCGCTTTCCCGGTGCCAGTACTGACTTATAAGTAAGTCTAGCTAACCGTAGGACAGCAGGGTTCATCGCGTAGGTTGTTCTCTCCAGAAGGATGGAAGCCAAGTGTTTTGCTTGTATACAGATCATTTTAGTTTATAATTTTAAGGGTGGGTTTCAAATTAAGTTTCCAGCCGTGACGACACCGATTTCTGATTTCTTATGTTACAATTGATGTTTGGACATCTTTCAATAACATGCATCATTATATTTGTGAATTTTCTATCTACGTTCTACATATTTCATAGAACTTTATGAGGTGTATGGTATTAGCTAAACAGAAATGTCGGGTCATGAGTGATGTTCACGTAGATATGATCAAGATCTGCGCATGGTGGGATCAAAAGGACGTCATATACCGTGAACTACTTCTTAGTTATCCGTTCTCTAATAGAACTTCGTAACGCCTAATTC
>KZ069997.1:57967-68011 GCA_002091845.1 Anopheles cracens
GACTAAACATTATCTCAAAAGCTCAATGTTTCAATTGTACTTATGAATCTTTTCTATGAATTAATGGAAATATTGCAGTTTGTTTGACAAATACGATTGATGGTTTGTAACCAAACTCTTGCTCCAAACATTTCTTTTATTCTTGTACATAATTCATCGCGTATCAGCTCACATATATTGACGGAATCGTAACTTTTCATAAAATCTAACAAATCCCAAACTCCATCAGGTAATTCAAAAAAAATAATTGTTTAAAAATAAAACGAGAAACTGTCAGATTGAGCATTTGAAATGCCTTACCACTCTTTATTATCCATACATACTTAGCATCTGATTCGATTCTATTCCTCTGGCTTTCCATATGGCATAACTGCTTTTTTATCGTCATGTATGTTGTAGCATGTTTATCTAAGGGGCTACTCTAGAATAAGTCTGATGAGACAAACGACAAGAACAAACGTATGACGCTCTATGGAGGTGCTCTAGAAAAGTCTGTCAAACATCGACGAACTATTGTCGTCATACAAATCTGGTTGTATTTGTCGGTGACACATCTTGGCGCTATCAATCTTGGTAAAAAACATGCATGTGACACACCTTTCAAGTTGAACCTTGGTTGTGAAAATTATCTAATGATGAATTTTGGATACAATCGTTGAAAAAATGTATGTATTTGGCTGTAGATTTTCACAAAATAATTTGGTATAAACATTAAGTGCCTGAACGGTACGATAAATCTCTGTTAAACGGATATTTTTGTATCCTCTGGGTGTAAACGCGACCTAATTTTGTTTGACACCTTGTCGGACGACAATTTGTTGGCCGACAAATGCTAGAGCACTCGAAAAACATGTCGTTGTCGTTTGTTTCATGAAACTTATTCTAGAGCAGCCCCTAAGACATTCACTTAACTATTAACGAAACGATAAAATAACAAGCATACAAATCTTGCACTTGGCACAGCGCTTACTTGTGCAGTGTATGCAGTGTGGCTAGTTTCCTTGGATATGTAATTTCTACTGTAAATAGCCGTAGAGAATCTTCAGATGAAAAGCGCATCGTTTTGGGAAGAAATAGTATAGAAAAAATGGTACTTTTGTTGTTCTGAAGGCCTGGGTAAACTGTAAATGAGGGCTTCATTGCATATGTCAGTAGCATGTTTTAATGAAAGGTTTCTGATTTTTCTATTTAGAAATTTAAAAGGATCTATTTAAAAAAACTAAAAACTAAAAACTAAAAAAAAACTAAACATATAAATACAAACCATATGTCGATATCACTAGCAATTAACAAGCAATAATGTTGAATGAAAGTAAAATAAATTATGTTGAAAGTAAAAATTCATTTTATTAATGTTGGATTTTTTTTCCGAGATGATGTGCAGGATGGTGCTTTTCGTTGGAAAAGTGGTTGAAGTGGAAAATGAAACAGTCGTATTCAAATTATGTTTCTGATTGTATACTGCGAAATTATGTATGTGCTTATTGATGTATGCCGTAATTATTTAACCTATATCGGTTCTTTCTCCATTTACATTCTTCTTCGCTCATGAATAAGTTCATTTAATAAGACTTCATTAGTCTTGAATAAACTTCAAGGGTAAGCAGAGTCAGTGGAAAGGTCAACAAAAGTGCGGCCTATGATCAACTCACTGGTTCCGGAAACGAATCTATCCCAATATTTGTTCCGTATGCCAATCAATCGAACAGTTTACGGAGGGAAAATATACGCTGGAAGCATGATAGGACCGTCAGCATGATACAGTTTCAATCAATCCGCATGAAAATGGCTTCATATAACTAAAAAACTGACGAAATGTGTTATTTAGTTTGAATTTATTATAAGAAAAGTACTAGCTCCTCGGTTCAATATCATTCACAAGATTCTTCTATAAATAAAATAGGATCCGTTTTCCAGATAGTTTATCAAGGCGCTGAAGTACGAGTAATGTGAAACTTCTAATCGAAACCCGAAAGTCGAGCTCTATCATGCTTGGCTTAACGTACTTGACACTTAAATTGCTTCTTCGTATACTATCAATATTCCTAAATTGCATAGTGAAGTAGGCGAAATTCTTTTAATGTGATCTCAATAAATCTGTATTAGCCCCATTAATAACAATTTGTTTGCACTTACTTTTCTTGTCCGAGCCGTGGCCTGGGCAGTGAGGGGAAAACTCTTCAGCCGCATCGATTGGTTGACCTTTTTTCTTACGGCGACAATAAATTTAAATTAGAATTTGCATAAAAAGTAACACTGGTTCCAGGGCCAGTTCGGGATGATGAAATTGCATTGCAAAGGAATTCAACTTTTGTTGTTGTGATATTGTGGAATGAAACCACCTAATGAAAGCTACATTATACTACACACACAAATCAAACTACTATTTAAACAGTGTGAAATTACTAAATATGTTATGATAGTGGTTTTCTGAAGCATATTACGAGCTACTCCAAACGGTTTTATTCAGTGATTGTGACGAAAGATGTTGAAGAATTTTCAGATCTTTAAATCTTACCTTTTATTCCAATGGCATTTTTTTAATTTTCGTTGCTTCAGAAAATTTCGAGCTTCTTATTAAATTTCACCGAGTTATATGTTTTTATAAACATTTTAAACTATTGGTATGTGAGTGATAAATGTAGAGGTATTCAAATGGTCTTTACATAGTCGTGTATATTGTGTATATTGACGTCACTTTTTACCTAAAGTTACGGACCAGTTAAGACTTGGTACTGTTCCAGTCGTGTGAAAAGCGCAATCAAATCGACGCTGGAGTGCCTCTCTGGTGCTCAGCCTTTTTTTAATGACGAACGACATTAAATAAAATTTATTCGAATTCAATTTTGGAATGTAAATTTTGGAAGGTTAATTTGAACAAATATGGAGAAAGTACGGAAGAAGTTCAAGATAGAACTAAGCTAATTTAAAATACATACAGTACCTCAATCTCAAAATGGGACACTTCGAAATCACACCGATTTGTCGTTTTCGAAGCCCTTATGTAGTTTTTTCTTACATTTTATGACTATTTCATGGCACAATTTGGTAGAGCCATCATTCATTATATTAAAAATAATTATTACAAAATTTGGGATGGGGATTTTATCGCTTTTTTCGGCTGTTCTGAACTGACGTTTCGATTAAAAATTATGTAATAATTATTTTTAATATGCAGACGGATGGCTCTATCAAAATGTATAATGAAATTGTGTTAAAATTTAAGCGAAAACTACAAATGGGCTTTAGAAAACGATGAATCAGTGTGATTTACAAGTGTTCCAATTTTTGGGACACTTTTAATCAAAATGTCCCAAAAATCTCTATCAAAATATATTCAAGTAATGGTGTTAAAATGTAAGCAAAAACTACAAAACGGGCTTTGAAAACGGCAATTCGGAGTGATTTCAAAGTGTCCCATTATTAGCTTGAGATACTGTATAGCTCAGCGTTACAATAAATTAGCACATTTAACTTTATTTCATACATCGATTTTAAGTAATGTTTTAGGAATAACGCTTTAGTTATAAAAATGGAAAAATCGCAACATGTTAATTCAAATCTCTTTCTAGTTACTTGAAGGTCGATTTGAGCTTACATTTCGTATATACTAAATATATCTATATATACTCAAATACTGCTGAAATAGTATGAGTAATTCTTTGCCAGACATCTTCGTTTTATTTCAAAGGTAAAAAGTTTTAAAAGTTGAGGATAATTTAATACAAAAGAAGAAAATAGTCGGGGTAATGTTAGTGGCACCGGGCTTCACACGACAGGAATTAATCTTATACGTATCTTCTTCTTTCGCGTACAGGGTTTTCGAGGATATTTACGATCGATGATTATCATCCTCCGCTGGCGCTACTGCTCACTGTTCCTGTCTCTCAGGTCCCTGTGGAACCTATGCCGAACTCTTTTAAGTATAATTTTAGATGAACCGACTATCGTAGGCTCGTAGGAATATCATGCTGAATAATACCCTCGAAAGCCACCTACGCGGCCTACGCGGTCATGCCTGCTGTTGAACGGCTTACTAGGCTAATTTATACGACCATAACCGGTTAGTTACTCATTGCTAGGGGGAACATTTCAGATAGGATTGTGGTACTGATCCTGCCATGTAAAGATCACGCCGCTACCACTACACCAACGGGCTGGTCCGTCACACGACAGGACCGGTACTAACATCTCGTATAGAACATCTTCCTCCATCTAGGAGAGACTGTCCGCCTATGGTGATATAAATGAGTCTAATGTGTCATGTGGCAGGCGTAGCTCGATCGTTGCACAAAAAAGGCCCAAAATAGAATAAAAATCTTCAAGAATTTAAAAAAATATTTTCCGTTAAAAAATACATTGTCCGTGAAATGATAACTCCGATAGATCAGGATTGCTAATACACAAATTGTATCAACTTTTGCTAAAATATGAGCAAACGAATAATTAAAATATGTACATATACCTCTCTTCAATCACCTTGAATGCAATCACCGAAGCAAGCAATAGAAAGAAATATCTACATAGACTATTTTGAACTACATATTTAATTTTCAACGTTTTCCGATCAAAATAGTAGAAATTACTTCATTTCTTTTTCGACTCTCGCCGTCTCTCATAAAGAAATCCACGTGTTCATCGCTACTAACTCCAGTTTGCTATATTAAATCCTGCATACCCTAAAAATATCACATAAATTATAAATTATGTCTCGATTAAATTCAAACATCTGGTCGTGGTCTGAGCACAGAATGCTCCAATTGTTTAAAACAGTTAAATAAACGGTTAATGTTTAAAACATGGTTAAGTTTGTTCCTACTATCTAAACAATAAAAAAGAGAAATCTTGTACTTTCTCAAAAATATATGCAACTGTATGCAAAGAATATCATATATTCGCAGGTTTAAAATATAAATCTTGCTAAATTTTACAGGATGAATCGCATTATTATAAAATTGGTTTCAAAGGTCTACAATGTTTCTACATCGGTACATTAATTTGGAACCACAAAATCATCAATTATATTTTTATGTGTTGGTATGATATTTCTACAACTGAAGCATGCTGTTAATCGTAAGTCTTCATTATTACAGTATCTCTTGTTTGAGGATAGTTATTTCGTAATGAAAAGGCAAAAAACTATCATTATTTATTTGGCTGTTTAACTGCTGAATAACAGCGTAAAAACACCTAACCAACGGAGCTGTAGATAAGTCCACTATAGCACCACAAACTATGGACTGTAGATTGCTATATCACCACTGTGGCACCATGTACGATGTTCTTTTGCTATTCATATTTGTAACCGCCATAGCAACAGAGCTTCAAACGGATTCTTCCCAATATCGTTTGAGTGTCTCCTATTACAGTGCACATTCACTCGTTGGCGGTTTTTTAGTTGACCGTTTTCTAGTTGGCTGTTCGCTAGTTGGCGGTTGTCAAATTTGTTGCAGGGCAATGCTTGGTTTACAGTGCATATTCAATGGTTTCAAATCGATGAATTTGATCAAGTGAGCAGCTGAGGTAAAAAGGTACCATTTTGAGATAGGAAAGTGCTTGAAATTAATAAAATATAAATATTAAATTGAATGTAAAATACAGGATAAATAACTACATATAACCACCGATAACCATAGCACAGCCAACTAGAATCGAAATCAATGTTGTTCTCGATATTTCGCATATGTCGTATTAGGGGAAGGGGGACGCAGATTGAAATGTCATTCAATGGTTGGCGGGTAATCGATTTCCAACCAGTGAATGTGCACTGTACTTTGTATTTAATTTGTTTTTCTATTCACTTCACTTTTTTTCTACTTTGGCTCGCTGCCACTTATGTTTTCTGTCGTGATGGTTCACACCCAGATGATGTTTGATGCACCCCTATTTCCTACTAAAATCACATATTTAAAGTAGCTTGAAATTGTTTAGCAGAATCCGGTTGTTTCGTTGTATTACCGTACGATAAAGTAAGTGCACTAACAAAAAAAAGTTGTTATAAACCGTTGATGCTTGCCACGTGGTTTAGATCCAACAACAAATACGAAATATGCTGCTTGGGTATCAAACGTCAATTTATTTTCTCTCGCTTTGGGCAACATCTTTGGGAGCCGGCGTAGCAGTTTTCGTATTGTGAATAAATAGAAAATAAAAAATTGTTTGCAATCGAAATACTAATTTTGATCTAATAGAAGAGTACAGTGAAGAGTTCGTGATGGCAGGCCTAGATAATGCTGTTAAATGCATCAAAACCATAGAACAAGAAGTTCGTCTGCTGCAGACTGAAATCTCCAACACACGTCAAGGTATCGGGCTGGAGGACAACGCGGAACTCAAAAAGTTGATGGAAGAAAATGTGAAATTGAAACATCGGCTGCAAATTTTGAAGTCGGTAAGGGTTAGTGTAGGATAAAATGTAGGGTTCTTCGAAGCTATATGTGTATATTCTCTTCAGCGTGTAACGCTATGGTACAATTTAGAGCATTTTTTGACAACAATACGCTTATTCTGATGCAATATCTATTTCAGGCAATTGCGAAAGAAGGTGGACAAGCATCCTCTGTTGCCTCGCCTAAAGAATCCATCATCGGGGCACTCCAGGATGTGTTTGGTGACGCCATCCAAAAAGCATACCCGGGAACACCGGTGGCGGCGGTTATTACGATATCCTCCTCACCGAAGTTTGGGGACTACCAGTGCAATAGTGCAATGCAAATTGCCCAGCACCTGAAGCAGCAATCTGTGAAGACTTCACCCCGTGAAGTGGCCCAAAACTTAATCAACGAACTGCAGAGTCCAGTAGCATGCATCGAAAAGGTAGAAGTCGCTGGAGCTGGCTATGTGAATATTTTCCTTTCAAGGTATGACTGAACGCTACACATTAGGGCCATGAACGTTTTCCTGTTTATTGACTTTACGTTACTATTACCTTACAGATCGTATGGAGAGCAGCGTATTATGAGTCTTTTGAAGGAAGGAATTCTGGCACCGGGATTAGAAAAGAAACGGGTGGTTGTGGATTTCTCTTCGCCCAACGTAGCCAAAGAGATGCATGTCGGTCATCTACGCTCAACCATTATTGGAGATTCAATTTGCCGATTTCTCGAATTCCTGGGCCACGACGTACTGCGCATTAATCATATCGGCGACTGGGGCACACAATTCGGCATGCTGATTGCACACTTGCAGGACCGATTCCCGAACTTTCAAACGGTGTCTCCACCCATAAGCGATCTGCAAGCTTTCTACAAAGAATCGAAGGTCCGGTTCGACAGTGATGAAGTTTTCAAGAAGCGTGCGTATGAGTGCGTGGTCAAGTTGCAAAGCGGAGAGCCAAGCTACCTGAAAGCGTGGAACCTGATTTGTGACGTTTCGCGCAGAGAATTCCAAACCATTTACAATCGATTAGACGTTAAGCTCATTGAGCGCGGGGAGTCGTTCTATCAAAGCCGCATGCAGCAGATCGTCGATGAGCTTAAGAACGGCGGGATGCTCGAGCAAGACGAAGGTCGGCTTATCATGTGGGGTGAAGACCATACGGGAATTCCCTTGACTGTCGTGAAATCCGACGGTGGATTCACTTACGATACGTCGGACATGGCAGCCATCAAGCAGCGTTTGTACGAGGAAAAGGCCGATTGGCTCATTTACGTGACCGATGCCGGACAGGCAACACATTTCCAGACCATCTTCTCCTGCGCGAAACGTGCGAAAATCCTCGACTTAAGCAAGCACCGTGTTGACCACGTCGGTTTCGGTGTTGTGCTCGGTGAAGATGGCAAGAAATTCAAGACCCGGTCCGGCGATACGGTGAAACTGGCTGAACTGCTTGATGAAGGGTTGAAAAGATCCATGGATAAATTAATGCAGAAGGAGCGCAATCTAGTGCTCACGCCGGACGAGTTGCAAGCGGCGCAGGAATCGGTCGCATATGGATGCATCAAGTATGCCGACTTGTCCCACAATCGTAACAACGAATACGTATTTTCTTTCGATAAGGTAGTATGAACGTGGGATGTGGTGGCCGGTAAATACGAAACTGATCATCTTTTTACGTTATCACGCAGATGCTGGAAGACAAGGGAAATACGGCCGTCTACTTGCTGTACGCTTACACGCGTATCCGGTCCATAGCAAGAAATTGCGGCGGCGATTATGCCAACAACATCGAACAAGTGATCGAAAGCACTGACTTCCGAATCGAGCACGAAAAGGAATGGAAACTGGCGAAGGTGTTGCTGCGCTTCACCGACGTTACGCTGCTGATCATGAAGAACCTTTCCTTGCATCACCTGTGCGAGTTCGTGTATGAAATTTGCACCACTTTCAGCGAGTTCTACGACAGCTGCTACTGCATTGAGAAAAATAAGCAAGGTACTATTGTTTACGATATGTTGCGACCGATTTCCTCTAAAACTTATCTCACTGTTCTTTTTTTTCGCAGGAGAAATCGTCAAAGTTTATGCATCCAGGGTGCTTCTCTGCGAGGCAACATCGAGAGTGTTGGGAAAATGTTTCGACATCTTAGGTCTGAAACCGGTGCACAAAATTTAATATATTTATTGGTGTCTGCCAGGACAACCAGTTTATTAACATGCTGATAATAAACATTTCGCTTCCACATTAGAATGTACGGACTTTTGCTGCTATGGGATCTATATTTTTTTAAGTCCAATTTAGCACACCTTATCTTACGGATAGATTCAAAATGAATGTATCACATACAAAACCAACCAAATTGCAGCTGAAATTTGAATGCTATGCTAGTATAAGCATCAATAATGTAGAACGAGTTTATACTGGGAGCGAATTATCCGTGGCTGGAAACAAAAAATGTTCTTATACTGTCTGAGCAAGTACAATTCCTTATTTTAGCGCCACTAACCATGCTGTTTCTGTGGTTGGTTATAAAAATGAACATATTTTTCATAAAATTATAACCGGGATTGGCCTGGAGCGCATATAACCGGATAATCGAAATTATAACGTGTAGGTTATCACCAGTTGTATTAACCTTGTTACACACATCCACCGAAAACCAAAACAATTGAAATGTGGTGTACGTCAAACAATATTGCTAGCATATAAAATATTATTGGCTTGATTTTTGTTGAAATTTACGTGTGGCATTCGAACAATTTACTAAACAGGATTTTCGAAACGTTTCCACTGCGCCAAGGATTTTATGTAGTGTTTCAATGTAAGAAAACCATAATATCATTCATAATTGTGTTCTTAAACTGATGCCCTAATGTATCTTTCCAGAGGTGTTCTTCTACCGGTAGGAACTCACTGCGAAGCAAACTCACCGCAGATTGTGTTTTCAGGCCAAAATCAAACAAACTTGCAAGCAAAGTCGAAGAAAAAGAGGGCCATCAAAACTTTCACTGATTAGATAATGGCTAGTGCGAAGAAAATTTTGTCTAAAATTCGTCAAACTAATCAGGTTACGGATGGGACACTGTACATGATAAATAGAAATCCTCGAAACCTGGAGCGCCTTAGATTAGCACACAAAACTGATGGGTACCATCTGGAGAAACCTGTACGAAATTTTTGGCACAGGTATGTGTGTGAACCCATAGGGACAGTGCCAGTGTCTTTCTAATTATCGAGATTCGTTTACAGGTTGGAGCTAAATGCGAGCAACAAGTACGTTACAGCTAAATTGGTCCATTTTCAAAATGGTACCGTGATCGAATGTAGCACAACGGAGTGGGCCCTGAAGCGGCACCTCTACAAGGGAAATGATTTTACCGCTTATAGTACGCTTGGAAAAGCCTTTGCTTCGCGCTGTTTGGATGCAGGACTGACAGAGATGCGGTGTGATCTTAAGTCGACGGCCGGCAAGAAAGTGGATTCGTTTCTTCGTGCCGTGGAGGAAAGTGGTATCCGGCTACAAGAACCGGAACGAATTCGTCCAGCGTATTCCTGGGATATGCACCGTCCCGAAAAACCATGGGAAGTGACGGAATAGAAACACAACACAAAAACACAAACACACACACACATGATGTTGGTGGTTTAGTGAGCTATGATTTATTT
>KZ069997.1:71912-87884 GCA_002091845.1 Anopheles cracens
CGCTCGTATTTTTTGTAATCGATTTCTACTGTTGTTTTGTTTGTGTTTTGACATTTTGATCATGAGTCAAAAATTCCCAACGAACATTACGGAGATTGTATGACACTCGATATCAGAACCAGTAGAACCGTTTGAATTGTTCGTTAACCGTTTGGTCAATGGCCAAATTGACACTTATCCCGGGAATCCCATACTTTTTATGGAGAATAAAACTCATGTTGGATCCTGTTGGCCTTAATTGTTATTTAGATTTAAAAAAGACGGAAACATAAATAGTTTCATCGTGACGATAATAAAATTTAAATAAATCATTTTGTCATTTATTTTTTACTTTTATCATCTTCAGTCGTAAAACTGATGGTGGATTTTTCTTGATACAGAGACCATGTCCGTGATGCCGTCGCTTGCATGGGGCATGATCTGTACGTCGAGCGTGAGCCACCTTTCGTTCACCCAGTCTTCACTAATCTCTGTGAAGGTAGCGGGAGTGCTAGTGTCGCATGGAGTGTTCTGTTTACAGTGTAAACAAAGCGCTTCAGTCAACCTTGCCTAGTCTGCCATCCCCAACAAGCCCAGCGCAAATAGAGAAACATTATTCTGCATCTTGCATCGGTGGTAATGAATAATCCATCAATGGTTTCACTCTCTTTGGCGCCTCCGGTTTTCCTGCACCTCCGGGCACCAGTGTGCCGTAGAATTGGGACTGAATCGCAACTGGCTGGCGTTGTTGCCTCGCTCGTAGTTACACACTAGAAGGCATCTCGCACAGACCTGCGTGAGTATCAACGCAGGCGCAGCGCCGGCAGTTGCCGAAGATAAAGTTATTAATTCATAAATGACGATAAGTGTGACAACATCCGACCTTCCGTTTCAACTGCCGCTGCGTACAGTTTTACGGGCTCTTTGACTAACACCGAAGGCTTCTTTCTCGTCATTGTCTCTCGTTCACTCGTTGTTGTGCATCCAACCCGGCGTACCATTCGCCGAGTTGGAGTGATCTACCTTTTCTTTTCACTCATCTCCAGCACTTTACACCAACCTAACTAACGACGATGGCTCATCGGCAGTTAGGCGACATGTTTTGAGGTTATAATAAAAAGCACCCACTAACGAGCGCGCCCACTCGTGGGAACGGTTCAGTCTGTGTTTGGCAATGAAATGGTGCGTGCGTACGCCATACTTATGGGTACCATTTGTATCACCTTCAGTGAGTTCGTGTCGCCGAAGCTAGTGATCGGCCCGGACGATCATCGTGACTCGGCGCGCGCTTTCTACCGTTCCCTGGACGAAAGTGGGTACAGCCCCACGTTGGCGCTCATCCTGCAGGACTACATCCTGATCAACAGCACCGGTACCGCCGCATGGAGTAATCCTGCCTACGCCTACTACGACGAGCAGCTGATCATCGCCATACAACAGCAGCTCGAGTCGGACGGTGCGCCCGACTACCACGATCACCACCAGCTGCAGGCGGATCACGGATCGTCGGTGTTGCCGGTGTACGGTGGCCTCAAGTTCCTAACCTATTACTGTGGCCCTGGCAATTGGTCCGCGGACGGGGGCACGGTGCAAAATGCCTATTTTGCCAGCATCGATCAGTGCTGCAAACACCACGACGAATGTCCGGATACAATAGTGGCAAGATATGATTATCGGCGGTACGAGGATCTGCCGTACAAATCGCAGATATTCACAAGGTATGTGTTCGATTGGTTCCGACAGCCCTGACCTGTTGCTGTTTGTCTTTAATTTCATCTTCTTTTGCTCATCGCACCAGGCTGCGGTGCAACTGTGACGTAGAGTTTTTAAGATGCCTGCAAAACATTTCCACCTTCTTCTCCTACGCCGTGGCATGGATCTATACGAAGTTCCAGTCCAGTTGCTTCGACTACGAGCACCCCGTGATGGAGTGCACCATCAAGAAGTGAGACTAATTCATCTATTTTCCGCAGAGACCGTGCTCACTAACGTCCTCGTCTCTCACTCACTAATGTCCGTTTGCAGAAACGATGGGTTATTCACGTCGGACCGCTGCCTGACGTACATGGTGGACAATTCCCATTCCAAACGCTGGCAGTGGTTCGACATACCGTACATCAGCTCCAACCAGCTGCTCTTCCCCGAGGTGGAGTATCGATACGAGTTGGACTGGTTCAACGTGCTCTACGAACGGAAAGCCAAGCCCGATAATCCCAGTCCTTGATTTGGTTGATTTAGTTCCGCGAAGAGATCTCCGATCGATGAAGAGAGATCGGTTCTATCTGGTGCTTCTTTCTATGACATGACTCCTACCTGTGCTGTACAATGTTGGATGAGTTTATTTAAATAAAAAAAACGTCTCAAAACACGAATATTTGGATCACTGTATTTGATACACTATTCGCTACATACTCTTCAGCCGCTGTCGAGGACGCTCCGACCACAAGAACAACCTGGGCTAGCAGGACAGCGGAGAAAGCTCACCCCGAGGAGCTCGCCCTAGCGATCTTAGCTCTTTGGTTAACTGCCGTACGCTGCATACTCTTGTACATGTCCAGTAGTGCTGGTTAGACTCACCCGCTCCGGTACGCGTAGGCTCGCACGCGACGCACGTTATTTGTTCGACTTTTGCTGCATGATCGGTATGTACTTTTCGCTCGGCCGATACTTCCACCTCGAGCACAGCTCATCCGCTTCCGTCTGGTTGAAGCCCACTCTGGGTGTTGAGGAGCAGTATGGAAAGGAGAAAAAAGAAACAATTATGTGTTGCACGAAATCCTTCTTGCCATCCATATGCACACGTAAAGCGGTAGAAAACATGTTAAAGGTTATTCGAGCGGAGTCAGTTTGCCATCACCACAATCAGCTTACCATCGCCTCGCAGTGAAGTTCTTAGCACTTACATTCAAAACTAGCACACAAAAAAACACCACCCACCACCAGTGCCAGCGCTTTCACGGACGCTCGTAATTATTGTATTCAAGCTTCCTCTCACTCACCATTGTCCATGAGTTTGTCTAGCACGGACCGGGCGATGCTGTTTCCGCCGTGTGTGCCGAAACATTCTTCCGCTTTCGTTTTTCTGTGTTTTTTTTGTGTACATTAACGTTTTATTGGTGTACTTTCGCTCAATTTTTCTCAGGGCTTTTTATGTGTAAATTAAATTCTATCCACTCTTGTAACGCTGGCATACAAGATACGCTAGGAGTGGTTTGATCGAACACCTTGTGTATTGTTTGAAAGTATTGCACCTGGTGTTAATACTAATTTGTGTGGTTGCATCTACATCGATGCAAGACTGCACTTAGGTGAGTATTGTATGCTTCATACCATTAGCTGCCGTTCTTACGTTATTTACAACTCATTCAGTCTTCAAGCCATACTGTGCGTCGTAGAGACAATTGAAAGGACCCGCAACTCAACCATAAACGATTGACTTTGCGGTTATAAAATAGCGTGTGTAGCCATTCAGTGGTCTCACAAACAGATCTTTAAACAAATTCTGTGAAATCAAGCCCAAAGAATCAATTTTTAAACGATTTCCACCAGCACCGAGCTCGTTGGTGTTTCCCACGTCGAACGAACGTGAGTTCCGTAGTGAGTTGTGCGTGATGTACGCAGCACCGCCGAACGGTAAATTGAACGTTCCCGACCGATAGAACTGCACGGGGCAGTCGAGTCCCGAGTGGCTGTCACTGAAAATGTGATAAATGATTACGATCAGAATAGCGATATAGCATTTGCTTTTGCTTTGGCGAGTTTGTATTGCTGAGTACTATATCCGACAGTGAAATACTCAAAGCATCGTGACTTTCGTTGGCTCAAGTTGCTCCAAAGGATCTATCACACCCATCAAGCATCATCATCATAAACGTCTCACACGTTCTCTCCACCTTTTGGGGCATCTACAGTCTCTAGCGGGCTTCAAACTCTGCTCCAAACTTTCGCTTTTCCGCGTTCCGTCACCCTCAGAGCATCAATTACAGTTCACCCTGAATTCCAAATGGGGATACTTACGACCATTTTTCATTTTCTCCACTTAAACCACTTCCCAGCCGTATGCTTCATGTGCGCAGAGTCAAGGTCAGAAAACAAACAGTCACCTACCCATCCTATTACTATTGAACCCAATACTGTGTTTCATCTTCGCGTCTGCTGGCGCTCGCGCGCGCGCTCGCTCCACGCTCCGGAGGATTGATTTCACACGATCAATCCACGATCTTAAAGCCACCGGTTACTTTTGAAGCAATGACCGACAAACCAAACTGTCCGAGGCAAACCAGCTGCTCTTCCCCGAGGTGGAGTATCGATACGAGTTGGACTGGTTCAACGTGCTCTACGAACGGAAAGCCAAGCCCGATAATCCCAGTCCTTGATTTGGTTGATTTAGTTCCGCGAAGAGATCTCCGATCGATGAAGAGAGATCGGTTCTATCTGGTGCTTCTTTCTATGACATGACTCCTACCTGTGCTGTACAATGTTGGATGAGTTTATTTAAATAAAAAAAACGTCTCAAAACACGAATATTTGGATCACTGTATTTGATACACTATTCGCTACATACTCTTCAGCCGCTGTCGAGGACGCTCCGACCACAAGAACAACCTGGGCTAGCAGGACAGCGGAGAAAGCTCACCCCGAGGAGCTCGCCCTAGCGATCTTAGCTCTTTGGTTAACTGCCGTACGCTGCATACTCTTGTACATGTCCAGTAGTGCTGGTTAGACTCACCCGCTCCGGTACGCGTAGGCTCGCACGCGACGCACGTTATTTGTTCGACTTTTGCTGCATGATCGGTATGTACTTTTCGCTCGGCCGATACTTCCACCTCGAGCACAGCTCATCCGCTTCCGTCTGGTTGAAGCCCACTCTGGGTGTTGAGGAGCAGTATGGAAAGGAGAAAAAAGAAACAATTATGTGTTGCACGAAATCCTTCTTGCCATCCATATGCACACGTAAAGCGGTAGAAAACATGTTAAAGGTTATTCGAGCGGAGTCAGTTTGCCATCACCACAATCAGCTTACCATCACCTCGCAGTGAAGTTCTTAGCACTTACATTCAAAACTAGCACACAAAAAAACACCACCCACCACCAGTGCCAGCGCTTTCACGGACGCTCGTAATTATTGTATTCAAGCTTCCTCTCACTCACCATTGTCCATGAGTTTGTCTAGCACGGACCGGGCGATGCTGTTTCCGCCGTGTGTGCCGAAACATTCTTCCGCTTTCGTTTTTCTGTGTTTTTTTTGAAAACACCACCCACCACCAGTGCCAGCGCTTTCACGGACGCTCGTAATTATTGTATTCAAGCTTCCTCTCACTCACCATTGTCCATGAGTTTGTCTAGCACGGACCGGGCGATGCTGTTTCCGCCGTGTGTGCCGAAACATTCTTCCGCTTTCGTTTTTCTGTGTTTTTTTTTTGTGTACATTAACGTTTCATTGGTGTACTTTCGCTCAATTTTTCTCGGGGCTTTTTATGTGTAAATTAAATTCTATCCACTCTTGTAACGCTGGCATACAAGATACGCTAGGAGTGGTTTGATCGAACACCTTGTGTATTGTTTGAAAGTATTGCACCTGGTGTTAATACTAATTTGTGTGGTTGCATCTACATCGATGCAAGACTGCACTTAGGTGAGTATTGTATGCTTCATACCATTAGCTGCCGTTCTTACGTTATTTACAACTCATTCAGTCTTCAAGCCATACTGTGCGTCGTAGAGACAATTGAAAGGACCCGCAACTCAACCATAAACGATTGACTTTGCGGTTATAAAATAGCGTGTGTAGCCATTCAGTGGTCTCACAAACAGATCTTTAAACAAATTCTGTGAAATCAAGCCCAAAGAATCAATTTTTAAACGATTTCCACCAGCACCGAGCTCGTTGGTGTTTCCCACGTCGAACGAACGTGAGTTCCGTAGTGAGTTGTGCGTGATGTACGCAGCACCGCCGAACGGTAAATTGAACGTTCCAGACCGATAGAACTGCACGGGGCAGTCGAGTCCCGAGTGGCTGTCACTGAAAATGTGATAAATGATTACGATCAGAATAGCGATATAGCATTTGCTTTTGCTTTGGCGAGTTTGTATTGCTGAGTACTATATCCGACAGTGAAATACTCAAAGCATCGTGACTTTCGTTGGCTCAAGTTGCTCCAAAGGATCTATCACACCCATCAAGCATCATCATCATAAACGTCTCACACGTTCTCTCCACCTTTTGGGGCATCTACAGTCTCTAGCGGGCTTCAAACTCTGCTCCAAACTTTCGCTTTTCCGCGTTCCGTCACCCTCAGAGCATCAATTACAGTTCACCCTGAATTCCAAATGGGGATACTTACGACCATTTTTCATTTTCTCCACTTAAACCACTTCCCAGCCGTATGCTTCATGTGCGCAGAGTCAAGGTCAGAAAACAAACAGTCACCTACCCATCCTATTACTATTGAACCCAATACTGTGTTGCATCTTCGCGTCTGCTGGCGCTCGCGCGCGCGCTCGCTCCACGCTCCGGAGGATTGATTTCACACGATCAATCCACGATCTTAAAGCCACCGGTTACTTTTGAAGCAATGACCGACAAACCAAACTGTCCGAGGCGCCCGACCATGTGTGTGAGCGTTCCACTACACCGCCGCGGGTTCGTGGCCATTCGTTATCTTTATCGTTCGCACCAACGGAATTGGAACCGGCCCGTTTCAGCCTCTTTAAGCACATTCAAAAACTGCGTCAACCATATCGAAACGCGGCCCGAAACACCCTTGAAAGTGCTATCCGCACCGAAAACTGCGGCAGGCGCGATGGGTCTTTGCTAATCGACCACCACCAATTCCTCGGCCGACCGGCTACCAGCGAAAGAAACCTGCTAGCTTCGGAAGACGATTGCAACACCCGCTGTTGTGGCGGCTGCTGCTGTGGCTGCTGGTGCTGCTCCGGTCAAGAAGCGACGATCGCGCGTCTTTAGGATTGCTCGGTGGTCAACCGATCTCACGTACCTTGCTTTCTTCTCGTGCCCTCTACCTATTAATCACAGCGCGGATACGTTTGTGGCGCTGCTTCGCTATTGTTAACCCCACGAAAAGCCGACTTTGGGAACTAACCTTTGCCAAACCGAGCACGGTCGTCTCTCGCCGAAGCATGTCACCTGGACGACATTGAAGAATATAGCACCCAGAGTGTTGGCCGTTTCTGTGGAAAAGGAAAATCAAAAACAAACGTTCAAGCAATAAAAAAGCATCAGCAGCCGTCGTTTCGATCAACCTTCAAAATCAATCGCTTGCACTCTCTAATTTTATCTTTTATCTACCAGTATTCCGCCGGGTAGCGTTGCAACTCGATGTGCTAATCTGTAGTGGTCTGCTGTTGTTCCCATTTAGTGCAACGGAATAATCCAAAGCAGTATGACACCACTCGTTGTTTGTCGCTTACATTAAAACCGTAAGACGTAGCTTCAAATAATCTTTGAACACCAATCGCAGGGTGCAATTACACATAAAAAAATGGTTTAGTCTATTTTTATGAGAGTTTTTCAAGGAAGTTTTTTTACCTCTTCAAAATAACCCCCATATCCAAAACAATAAGAGATTACTAGTGCATAAGGAATATCGTTTTGCCCTTAGATTTGATTATATCAAACTATTTCCTATACGACGATTTTCGACCTTCGCCAACGAATTTTCACGATACTTGGTTTAAATGTACAGAAACTGTTCTAATGAACTCTACAATATCATATGATATCATATTTTTTAATGACTTTGGCGCTCATCCTGCAGGACTACATCCTGATCAACAGCACCGGTACCGCCGCATGGAGTAATCCTGCCTACGCCTACTACGACGAGCAGCTGATCATCGCCATACAACAGCAGCTCGAGTCGGACGGTGCGCCCGACTACCACGATCACCACCAGCTGCAGGCGGATCACGGATCGTCGGTGTTGCCGGTGTACGGTGGCCTCAAGTTCCTAACCTATTACTGTGGCCCTGGCAATTGGTCCGCGGACGGGGGCACGGTGCAAAATGCCTATTTTGCCAGCATCGATCAGTGCTGCAAACACCACGACGAATGTCCGGATACAATAGTGGCAAGATATGATTATCGGCGGTACGAGGATCTGCCGTACAAATCGCAGATATTCACAAGGTATGTGTTCGATTGGTTCCGACAGCCCTGACCTGTTGCTGTTTGTCTTTAATTTCATCTTCTTTTGCTCATCGCACCAGGCTGCGGTGCAACTGTGACGTAGAGTTTTTAAGATGCCTGCAAAACATTTCCACCTTCTTCTCCTACGCCGTGGCATGGATCTATACGAAGTTCCAGTCCAGTTGCTTCGACTACGAGCACCCCGTGATGGAGTGCACCATCAAGAAGTGAGACTAATTCATCTATTTTCCGCAGAGACCGTGCTCACTAACGTCCTCGTCTCTCACTCACTAATGTCCGTTTGCAGAAACGATGGGTTATTCACGTCGAACCGCTGCCTGACGTACATGGTGGACAATTCCCATTCCAAACGCTGGCAGTGGTTCGACATACCGTACATCAGCTCCAACCAGCTGCTCTTCCCCGAGGTGGAGTATCGATACGAGTTGGACTGGTTCAACGTGCTCTACGAACGGAAAGCCAAGCCCGCGTGGCCATTCGTTATCTTTATCGTTCGCACCAACGGAATTGGAACCGGCCCGTTTCAGCCTCTTTAAGCACATTCAAAAACTGCGTCAACCATATCGAAACGCGGCCCGAAACACCCTTGAAAGTGCTATCCGCACCGAAAACTGCGGCAGGCGCGATGGGTCTTTGCTAATCGACCACCACCAATTCCTCGGCCGACCGGCTACCAGCGAAAGAAACCTGCTAGCTTCGGAAGACGATTGCAACACCCGCTGTTGTGGCGGCTGCTGCTGTGGCTGCTGGTGCTGCTCCGGTCAAGAAGCGACGATCGCGCGTCTTTAGGATTGCTCGGTGGTCAACCGATCTCACGTACCTTGCTTTCTTCTCGTGCCCTCTACCTATTAATCACAGCGCGGATACGTTTGTGGCGCTGCTTCGCTATTGTTAACCCCACGAAAAGCCGACTTTGGGAACTAACCTTTGCCAAACCGAGCACGGTCGTCTCTCGCCGAAGCATGTCACCTGGACGACATTGAAGAATATAGCACCCAGAGTGTTGGCCGTTTCTGTGGAAAAGGAAAATCAAAAACAAACGTTCAAGCAATAAAAAAGCATCAGCAGCCGTCGTTTCGATCAACCTTCAAAATCAATCGCTTGCACTCTCTAATTTTATCTTTTATCTACCAGTATTCCGCCGGGTAGCGTTGCAACTCGATGTGCTAATCTGTAGTGGTCTGCTGTTGTTCCCATTTAGTGCAACGGAATAATCCAAAGCAGTATGACACCACTCGTTGTTTGTCGCTTACATTAAAACCGTAAGACGTAGCTTCAAATAATCTTTGAACACCAATCGCAGGGTGCAATTACACATAAAAAAATGGTTTAGTCTATTTTTATGAGAGTTTTTCAAGGAAGTTTTTTTACCTCTTCAAAATAACCCCCATATCCAAAACAATAAGAGATTACTAGTGCATAAGGAATATCGTTTTGCCCTTAGATTTGATTATATCAAACTATTTCCTATACGACGATTTTCGACCTTCGCCAACGAATTTTCACGATACTTGGTTTAAATGTACAGAAACTGTTCTAATGAACTCTACAATATCATATGATATCATATTTTTTAATGACTCTTTAGATTTTACCAATAAACATTCTCAAAATGGCATCGTTTTATATCCCAAATTCTTTGATATCAAGAAAGGATGCAATTTCTACATATTATTTTGGAAATTTGATTTTTCTTAAATTGTTGCAGCTCGGCCACATCTACCATAGTTCATGTTAAATAAACTATGGTAAAATGTTAGAGTGGTATAATTTTGATTTGAGATATGAAAGCATTATGGTGAGAGAGGATATTTCTCCGCTAGCTAATGTTGGTTTGCCTACTCATCGGATGCTAGTTACACAATTAAGACGTTTTGATCTGATTTCAAATGAAAAGTCACTCAAATATGTTGTTTATAACTAAAAATCACTACAAAACTAAAACAAAAGTGATCTTTCAGAAGATTTTGTACGAGTGGCTTCACTTTAAACAACAAGGTCTATAGAATTACAAAAAACACTGAAAACTCCAGTAATCCTCTCAACTAGTGTACTGTTTTCGAGGCGCAAATTAGTCCTGCCATTGTCAACATGAGTGATGGTTTTCAGATTTAAAGATTATAGTGCTTTCCGCCACACATTTACGCAATATAAATGATTACAGTTTTGAGTGCATTTCATCGTAACACTTTCCGAAAGAACCCAAAGGTAACGCCGGTGGACACTACAC
Organism: Anopheles cracens; assembly: GCA_002091845.1. NCBI lineage: Eukaryota > Metazoa > Arthropoda > Insecta > Diptera > Culicidae > Anopheles > Anopheles cracens. The sequence continues at coordinate 82,292 of KZ069997.1, forward strand.
TTCACGACGTTTAACAATCCTGCCCAGTAAAGCATCAACTGCTGAGCATTCGATTCAGTCATTTGAGCTGATCTCGATAAAATAGCATCCAGAGAAGAAAAAACAAATTGAGGAGATGGAACACAACATATTCTTGAAAACGTTTTAGTTTACCAATGTCCAAAAGTGACACCCACTCCAGTTACGCTTACACCAAGCCAAACGACGGCAAAGTACCACGATTTGCCGTTATATGATGCTCTATTTTTTTCGCCGTGTGAAGTTATTACTCACATAGCACGCCACAATCGCATTCTTCATCAATCAAAATCAATTTATTCACTTGGGGCACTATTGCACGATGGCGCAGAATCAGCTTTGAATCGATGTTTGTGCGATGCTTGCCACGGATACTGTCAGGTTGCGTTAATTCAGGGTCTATATGTCATGATGATCTCAAATGATCCTCCGTTCCTGTTATTTGAGCAACTGTTCGTACTTTATTTTATATCAGCAAGCACAACACTACACTTCACGACGTTTAACAATCCTGCCCAGTAAAGCATCAACTGCTGAGCATTCGATTCAGTCATTTGAGCTGATCTCGATAAAATAGCATCCAGAGAAGAAAAAACAAATTGAGGAGATGGAACACAACATATTCTTGAAAACGTTTTAGTTTACCAATGTCCAAAAGTGACACCCACTCCAGTTACGCTTACACCAAGCCAAACGACGGCAAAGTACCACGATTTGCCGTTATATGATGCTCTATTTTTTTCGCCGTGTGAAGTTATTACTCACATAGCACGCCACAATCGCATTCTTCATCAATCAAAATCAATTTATTCACTTGGGGCACTATTGCACGATGGCGCAGAATCAGCTTTGAATCGATGTTTGTGCGATGCTTGCCACGGATACTGTCAGGTTGCGTTAATTCAGGGTCTATATGTCATGATGATCTCAAATGATCCTCCGTTCCTGTTATTTGAGCAACTGTTCGTACTTTATTTTATATCAGCAAGCACAACACTACACTTCACGACGTTTAACAATCCTGCCCAGTAAAGCATCAACTGCTGAGCATTCGATTCAGTCATTTGAGCTGATCACCCAAACAAACTCTTCACAAACACATAAAGCACGATGTACAAACAAATCGGAAATGTTTTGAAAAATAGTCATCACCAAATGGCAGCTGCCAATAAACCCATCGCAATACTTTTCTGCCTGTGTTCTTTTTGCACAATAACCACATCCAACACCGACACACTAAACCGAGAAGCTTTATGTTTTATGCATTCATTGCGTCATTTTCCCGGCATTCACCAAACCAGCGCATATTAATGAGTGACGCGATTTCGTAGATTTTGTGTATGTGTGTGTGTGTGGCTGTGCTAGGAACTTGCTTTTCCGGTTTCTGCTCTTTCGCTGCAATCTCGCTGCACGACTTCTTTACTCCTTTTAGGAAGTTTTTCTCCAAGCTAGCATTCTACAACTCACCCGGTCCGCACCACTTTGTACCGGGATAGATAAATCCCAGTCCGCCCTGCAGTTCACCGGAAATGTCGCTGGCTTCGCTGCAAACCTCTTCCAGTGCAGTGACTGATTCGCGGGGCACCTGACGCACCTTCTTTGTGTCCGATGCCAACAGCATCCGCTGAATGTCCCCACTACACCAATGAAATGTAAAAGAAACGTCACTTTACTATGAATCCGGGGGCCAGCGAACGAATGGGTTCAAAAACGAACAAACCAGGCTACTAAGCATTTGTTATGGTTATTGTTTTACTGTTATTGCTTCTGACAGTACCATTCAACCAAAAGATATAACTGCACTTAAGCACTGCGCGCCGCGTCCTTGAACTTCCGTGGTACACTGTGGGCGACCAGCGCCGTGCACGCCGGGACCCGGGTCATGGACCGGTTTTTATCGGTATTTTCAGTTTCGCTTTCAGCAATCCACTTGGCTGGTGACTTGCCGCAGCGTTCGCGCCCGCAAGCAAGTAAAGAAAGGTCAATTACCTGCCGCGTTTGAAGAGCAAGCCCTTACTTACCGATCCGAGTGGATCTTGCAGTACGGAGGCCGACTGCTCAGCTCAACCATGCGCGTCATCCGGAAGTCGGCTACAAGAACGGAACTGCCAGCAACGTGCGCTCGGTGTATTGCGATTGCTAGTAGCAGGAACCACCATCTTATGGCTGCAAATGATCGCTCTCTTTGCAACAGCCCCATATCCTGGCGCCAGAAACTACGCGTGCTTAAGAAAATAAATGTTCAAATGCATTAATTAATTAACCAAACTAGACAGGTACGTTTATATGGATAGTGTCTCTATTCAAAACGCCACCAGCGATAATTCTAAGCGCGTTCTGTACAAATGTTTGCGTATTCAATAAATTATGAAAGTTTCGCAACCTGTGCGTACGTAAATGCCATCGGGACAGTAAAGCACAATATTTAAAACACAGAATGAGAAGAGCCCACTTTCTACCCACCATTGACAAATGACCCAGATATCGGATATTTTTGCACAAAACGCTATTTATTGTTCTTTTTGCACAATAACCACATCCAACACCGACACACTAAACCGAGAAGCTTTATGTTTTATGCATTCATTGCGTCATTTTCCCGGCATTCACCAAACCAGCGCATATTAATGAGTGACGCGATTTCGTAGATTTTGTGTATGTGTGTGTGTGTGACTACTCTTGAAGTATTTTTTTTTGCAGTGGTGATGCATAATGAATTGCCCCGAACTGTGATATATTAATCGAATGCAATCTGAGAACTTCCTGTGACAAAGAAAAACAGAACAAATATCCTTTTAGGAAGTTTTTCTCCAAGCTAGCATTCTACAACTCACCCGGTCCGCACCACTTTGTACCGGGATAGATAAATCCCAGTCCGCCCTGCAGTTCACCGGAAATGTCGCTGGCTTCGCTGCAAACCTCTTCCAGTGCAGTGACTGATTCGCGGGGCACCTGACGCACCTTCTTTGTGTCCGATGCCAACAGCATCCGCTGAATGTCCCCACTACACCAATGAAATGTAAAAGAAACGTCACTTTACTATGAATCCGGGGGCCAGCGAACGAATGGGTTCAAAAACGAACAAACCAGGCTACTAAGCATTTGTTATGGTTATTGTTTTACTGTTATTGCTTCTGACAGTACCATTCAACCAAAAGATATAACTGCACTTAAGCACTGCGCGCCGCGTCCTTGAACTTCCGTGGTACACTGTGGGCGACCAGCGCCGTGCACGCCGGGACCCGGGTCATGGACCGGTTTTTATCGGTATTTTCAGTTTCGCTTTCAGCAATCCACTTGGCTGGTGACTTGCCGCAGCGTTCGCGCCCGCAAGCAAGTAAAGAAAGGTCAATTACCTGCCGCGTTTGAAGAGCAAGCCCTTACTTACCGATCCGAGTGGATCTTGCAGTACGGAGGCCGACTGCTCAGCTCAACCATGCGCGTCATCCGGAAGTCGGCTACAAGAACGGAACTGTAGTTCCAATTTCATTCACGGAGAACAACATGGGTTACGAATTCGTTCTGTGCAGGAAATAGTGCTAGCAATTATTGGGTGTATCCAGTACGTTTCTAGACCTCATACCACAATGAGCAAATGAAAAATAAAATAAATTAAAAACTAGCCGATCGTTATATATTTCTACGTTGAGCAGTAAGAGCTGACTATCATTTCCCTCAAATTTACGTGCAACGAAAACAAAACTTTCAAATATACGATATAACATACCTGTGTTTAAGTTTTGCAAACACCTCCTAAACCGAGCGTCACAGTCGCAGTGCGAGCGGGTGAAGGAACCGCGATTGCACAGCCCTCGGCGGCATTCGCCCGGTAGCAGCACGTTGGGGCACAGATCATGCTCCCGGCAACATTGATCCTCAGCAGCATACCGCCCAACGTCCGAGTAGTTTAAGGCAATGTTACCTGCGGAAATACACGAATACAGTACAAACTTAATTAAACTACTTTCAAGTACGCGCGCACGCAACAACGTTTCTTCGTAAATTCATAAATGGCCTTCCTATCCTGATGCTTCCGTGAGCATGAAAAAGGAGGGGAAAAATAACACACCAAAACCATGAGCATGAGGAACTAATCCACCTCCGAAACTGTTTAAGGTTAGCGGAGGCAAACGATGGAAGATGCAGAAAAGTGGCAAAAAATGAATGTTTACTTTTCAAATGAACTACACTGTGCACTGCCGGCAGTGCGGTACGACATAGGGAACAGACAAAAAAGATCGACCCGATACGTTCCGGCACTTTCAAGGCGATTTTTGTGAAGTTTTTTTGCTGTCCTGTCTTTGTTTGTATATCTACTCTTGAAGTATTTTTTTTTGCAGTGGTGATGCATAATGAATTGCCCCGAACTGTGATATATTAATCGAATGCAATCTGTTTACGCAATATAAATGATTACAGTTTTGAGTGCATTTCATCGTAACACTTTCCGAAAGAACCCAAAGGTAACGCCGGTGGAACCTGAACTCTTGAATGGTCATGGTGTGTTGCTTTTTCATGCTCCAAATGTCCATAGTTCCAATTTCATTCACGGAGAACAACATGGGTTACGAATTCGTTCTGTGCAGGAAATAGTGATAGCAATTATTGGGTGTATCCAGTACGTTTCTAGACCTCATACCACAATGAGCAAATGAAAAATAAAATAAATTAAAAACTAGCCGATCGTTATATATTTCTACGTTGAGCAGTAAGAGCTGACTATCATTTCCCTCAAATTTACGTGCAACGAAAACAAAACTTTCAAATATACGATATAACATACCTGTGTTTAAGTTTTGCAAACACCTCCTAAACCGAGCGTCACAGTCGCAGTGCGAGCGGGTGAAGGAACCGCGATTGCACAGCCCTCGGCGGCATTCGCCCGGTAGCAGCACGTTGGGGCACAGATCATGCTCCCGGCAACATTGATCCTCAGCATGTGTGTGTGTGTGGCTGTGCTAGGAACTTGCTTTTCCGGTTTCTGCTCTTTCGCTGCAATCTCGCTGCACGACTTCTTTACGCCGTTTCGGGTGACACTGACCTCGGAAGGCTGTGTTGGGAGGCAAACAAGAAGGTGGCAGACGAAACGAAAGCACCCGAAAAGTCCATTGATCTTCGATCGCCGTGAGGTTTGGCTCGAGTCGTTGGTTCCTAACGACATTATGCTAATCATAGTGACCTTCAAAAATCGTCGTCGTTCGAACGCCACAGATTGCTTATTCTCAAATTCACAACCCTGATGGCTTATGTCGGACATCATCAAGGGAACTGAGGAACTTGGCTTTGTAGAAACCAACGCAAACTCGCAGGTTAACTTTTTCACACCGTAGTCTAAAATATACAGGCAAATATATTCTTCCCGTTGCGCTAATGTTTGGAACAACACCAAACATTCTATCCATGTTGATTTATTTGGGAACCTAATCAATCCTCGATAAAATAGCATCCAGAGAAGAAAAAACAAATTGAGGAGATGGAACACAACATATTCTTGAAAACGTTTTAGTTTACATGTATCGTTCACTCAGATTTATTCACTTTCTTACATATAAATTTGCAATATACTTCCCAATGC
>KZ069997.1:101508-113403 GCA_002091845.1 Anopheles cracens
ATGCTGTACTGCGCGGCACGGCTACGTTCGAGGGGTCGGGTCCGTGAGCACAGCTCTGCCTTACAGATGAAGCAAGTGTGTAACGCACCAGCAGCATTTGTTTTATCTGAAAATAAGAAATAAAAACAACAAAAATACAATTAGTAATGTAGATTCCATGAAAAAACAATTGTCCACAAATCGAACCATTGTTCCTAATTGTCATTTGCCGAATTGTCAGTCTGTCCATTGCCACCGGTCGGCCTGGACATGGCTAGCCCAAAACCTTCAGTAAAACTTCAGAAAACTTCAATGCAGTAAATAAAACCCGGTTATATATAATTGGTTATATATAATTATAATTATATAATAATTATATAATTATAATTATATAATAATTATATAATTATAATAATATAATAATGCATTATCATTATGCATAGTCTGTAACGAGTGATATAACATGTATTTGACATACAAAAAAACTCACGATGACTGAACCTGAAAATCGCGGCAATCGTACGAACATAATAGTTTCCTGCTTATAATAAATGTAGCTAGAGAACGTATAACAAAATTGGCGTCCTGTATTTCGATCATTAAACTATGCAGCGTTGGTTTAAGTGCATTTCTACGCAGTTGGCATCTCTCACACTGGTATGTTATTGTTATGTGCTCGAGATATCAACTTCCACAAGCATGATCAGAGCTATTTATTGCTTTTTGAATTAGACTAATTAGACATGTCTTTTGTCGCTCTTAAATAACTAGATACATTCCATTCTATTTATTATCACCTTTTAATGATTTATTGATTCTGCGTCATCCATGAATAAAGGATTATTACTTTATCAGTTTTCAGTCACCACATTTTTCGCAAGTTCGTCGGCATCATTTGTGCATTAATATCGTACAAAAATTCTTCACCGACGTACTGCTCGAAACGCCAGCGCGGAAAGCACTCGCTAATCGATTAGTTTACTTACAAAACGCAATACATAACACACCCATTTACTGCTAGAGCTAGAGAGCAATCAGAATCATCTCGGTTCGGAAGCATGTCCGCCCCGAATTCGACCGCGGTCCGGTTTCGGTTTGCGCGCGTTGTTCGTTAGCAGCCCCCATATGTTTGTATTATGGATGTCAATTATAATTTATTATTTAAATATAATTACAATCATTTCCATGATTATCGGAACGATCAATAATGCATTTTGCCTATGCCAGAAGCCGCCACCAACCACGGTTACAGCGATATTCCTTCACTGCCAACCCCCACCCAACTAACTCCTCCTTCCCAATACCACCCACACCACAAAATTTACTGCCTCATCCGGCTGACTGTGTAGTTGAAGCAAACAGGACTCAATTTGAACGGCATGTTTAGCAAATATAACGATTCGAGTTCAATCAATGACTCGTTTCGTTTATTGTTATTGTGGTATTGTACGTTTTCGCCTCAGGAAAAGCTGTTAAACGGTAAGCTAATATATCTAAAACTTTAATTTGAAACATTCTACAAACTATATTGACCTAAAAGCTACAAGCTCGCAGGTTGTGCAAACGATGCTCAAACTCCAAATTTGTATACGAAACAAATGGCCCATTTTCTTAGCATATCAAAACACACACTAAGGACAATGTTCACAGTAAAATCCCTCGATGCCGATTTTAAAACAGCGCGAGAGCACTTTCCAAAATGATAGCACCACCACCACATCCTGTCGTTCTCCTGTACGTATTACCCAACCACCAGCCGCCAGAGCACAGCACACATGTTAATATTTTCCACGAGTAATTGAATCAAAATATCGCCAAGATAAACAACCCGAATCAGGGATCGATGCGAACATATGCAGAATTGACAGATACCGCGAAATTAAACGGAATACGCTCGCACCATCCCCCGCTGCTCTCTGCACATCTCTTCTGTTGACTCATGGAACAGAGCCAGCATCCGAAACCTACGCGCCAGAGTTGTCAAACACATGTGTTCTTTTAGAGGGACAATATGGCAGTCAATTTCCATACCATTGCAACGCTATACATGCTATTTATGAAGAGTTTTACATATTGTTTGTTTGTTTGTTTATTTGCGCTATCATCGGACCAGTATTGATCTAAATGACAATATGTATCTATAAACTTAAAATTAATATCGGAACGATCAATAATGCATTTTGCCTATGCCAGAAGCCGCCACCAACCACGGTTACAGCGATATTCCTTCACTGCCACCCAACTAACTCCTCCTTCCCAATACCACCCACACCACAAAATTTACTGCCTCATCCGGCTGACTGTGTAGTTGAAGCAAACAGGACTCAATTTGAACGGCATGTTTAGCAAATATAACGATTCGAGTTCAATCAATGACTCGTTTCGTTTATTGTTATTGTGGTATTGTACGTTTTCGCCTCAGGAAAAGCTGTTAAACGGTAAGCTAATATATCTAAAACTTTAATTTGAAACATTCTACAAACTATATTGACCTAAAAGCTACAAGCTCGCAGGTTGTGCAAACGATGCTCAAACTCCAAATTTGTATACGAAACAAATGGCCCATTTTCTTAGCATATCAAAACACACACTAAGGACAATGTTCACAGTAAAATCCCTCGATGCCGATTTTAAAACAGCGCGAGAGCACTTTCCAAAATGATAGCACCACCACCACATCCTGTCGTTCTCCTGTACGTATTACCCAACCACCAGCCGCCAGAGCACAGCACACATGTTAATATTTTCCACGAGTAATTGAATCAAAATATCGCCAAGATAAACAACCCGAATCAGGGATCGATGCGAACATATGCAGAATTGACAGATACCGCGAAATTAAACGGAATACGCTCGCACCATCCCCCGCTGCTCTCTGCACATCTCTTCTGTTGACTCATGGAACAGAGCCAGCATCCGAAACCTACGCGCCAGAGTTGTCAAACACATGTGTTCTTTTAGAGGGACAATATCAGAGAGGGTAAAGAGCAGACCAGTACACAAACAAACGCCTTTGCCATGAACCACCAACCACAAGGAAAAATTCTTCATATAAAATCTACAAATTAGTATAATTGCATTAATTTTTAATATATTCACAAATACCAAAATGAACTGCAAGATAGAGAGGGCGGACGGGCGTGCGGTGTGACCGGACGATGCTATAAAAAATAGGATTGTCCTTTGTACCTATCAGCCTCTTCCTATCCCTGCCCGCAGCTCGTCACCCCGCGGTCTCTCTATCGTGCTTTCTACGCTCACATCCACTATATCTATCTCGTTATTAATCTATCTATCGCTCGTTTTCATTCGCCCTCGTTCTCTCTTTCACTCACTCCCTCTCTCTCCCTCTGTCCCTCTCTCTTTCTCTGATTATACAGATTCTGAAAGATATTCACCCTTTTTCCAAACGATGAACACAATTTTTCACTTCTACTCTACCCATTCATGATGGGAGACCCACTCATCGCTATTTTAATTCGCCAAAGGGAATTGATAATAAAAAGTGGTATAAATAAGCGGAGCCGACAAGCGCATGGGATACAATTACTGTACTGAACCAATACTTCTTGCAATCTTGCAGGGTGAATAAATACTGACTATATTTGAACGAAGAAAAAGCAATCGTGTTCAGATTAGATGGAGACAATCCTGTGGTGTTTAAGAATGACTTCTAATCTTACACTTATAATCCGCATTGTTGATTTTTGATCGACCTCTCTACGAATTAGCATACAAAAAAGCAGCCAACAGATAATTCGAATCTGATATCTGGAATAGGGAATCTGATTTTCCGGAATAGGGATGTTGTCTTATACCATCACAAAATGCCAAACTTTCAAAAACTTTCGTTTTTACTCGTCCTATTGTAGGTGAGCTATAGAGTACACAATAACATTCAGGATAAACCCTACACGGATTGCAAGCAGAAGAAATCATTTCAGCCAGAGCCTGACCAGCCAGGACAATATGAATCGTACGGTATGCCCGTCATGCTTCTCTCGGTTTGATTAGTCACAATAATTGCATGACACAGTGTCTGGTACATGGCGCGTTCATTTAATTGGATTATGTACAATAATCGAAGAATTTTTATTAACTAAAACACTTCTTCGTCAGTTTTATTAAGAACGCAATACGAATGGTTTATTGTGATTTATCAAAAAGAAGGATAGCAAATGAGTGTGAACGTAACGCACAGCTCCTTTTTTATAATCGGCTGTCAAAGAAAAGAATTCTGACCATACACAAATTGGCCCATGAACAATGAAACCTGCAGAAAGGGCAGAGAGGGTAAAGAGCAGACCAGTACACAAACAAACGCCTTTGCCATGAACCACCAACCACAAGGAAAAATTCTTCATATAAAATCTACAAATTAGTATAATTGCATTAATTTTTAATATATTCACAAATACCAAAATGAACTGCAAGATAGAGAGGGCGGACGGGCGTGCGGTGTGACCGGACGATGCTATAAAAATTCGGAAAGAATAGCAAAGCCAAACGCTTTGACACCCCATCGTTAGCTAACTCGGGTTTAACACATCCGTTGGATCTATAGAAACGGCGGTACAATGCCCAATGCTTGTGTTCTTGTGCATACGGAGCAAACATCATATCGATTAGCGCGGGGGGAAACAACTCGATTTCGCCTGCATCCCTAATCCTTTTCCACCCAATGACAATTACCGATAGAGCAGAGGAGCTTGTGAATCAACGCTGCTAACATTTATTTTACAACATCGCTTTACATCCATACCACGCGCCGGGACAGAGACAGAGATAGAACTCTGCTTCTCGACCGCTGGTGGGCGATGGGACAAAGGACAAATGGTCATCAAGTCGAAATTGGACCGTTTTGAATTGTTCAACAATTTTCACCATTTTCCAATGGACCGCCCGGCGCGCCACGTCTGTTCGTCCGCACCACCAATCACACTCCACCACCACCAACGGATTGTTCGTGTATTACACTTACGTTTGAAGCGCTTGGTGGTGCACACAGCAGCCAGCGGCTATGAGGATGATATCCTGCGTGATTAAACGCACTCTCTCTACGTTACATCCTTGGTTCACTGTGAACTCACCCCCACCTAAAGGGACGTGTATTGCACGCGCGCATTGGATGGATGAATAATTAAGCTATTTTTCGATGGGAGATGCCCCGGTGGGAGAAAGAATTTTCCGCGGATCCAAAAGCGCTGCTTTTGGGATAGCCGTACAACTCTCCCTACACTCACATTCTCTGTCATTCCGAAGCATTTTCTCTGTATCATGTTATCTCTCCAAACATGCTCTCATACCGTATTTCTCTTTCTACCAATATCAGCTTTTCCTGCTTCCTAGCGGCCACCCCTAACAACCCATCAGTTTTCCATTTTCTCTCGCTATTACTGTTTTCTCTCAGAACATTTTCACTGTCTCTCTTTTACTGAACGCACGATCGTATCACGCTCCTCAATCCGTGAGAGGCGAACATGTGTAACAGTGCTTTTGTCGTTCGTAATTAAATGTGGTTCGGAGAACTCGGAAGGAAGTTCAAATTCAATTCCTTGCCAACCGTCAACGCGAAAAGGTCGTACAGTTTTAGCATTCACTAGAAGTCGCGAAAATAATATGGATGTTTTCGAACTGTGAACATGTTTCATCGTAATTTAGTGTTGTAATAAACGCACGAGATGAATAATATTATTGCCATATATTGTTGAAAACAAGGTGCAGTGAACGAATCCTGTGAACATAGGATTTTCATGTGTAATTTGTTGTGTTACTAAGTATTGTGAACATTGTTGTTCGTTTCATGTGAGATATCAAACCAAGCATCAGAATTGCTAAACACACATGTTTGGCACTTGGACCAATCCGAATGTGACTCTGCCTCCGGATGTGATCCTCGAGGTAGGACTTCGATATCTTTCTATCTGAGCCGACTTAGAGCCACTTACTTCCGAAAACAGGATATGTGTGTTCACTTTCTCTTTCATTTTAATAGTATTAATTGATGTGTAGTATATTTACGTTTGTTCGCAAATCTTTATTGTGCAGAGCATGTTTGTCTATATAAACGACTAAGCAGCTTCGGGTAAGAAAAGATTGAAAAGATGGATCCCAGAAGGTTTTAGAAGCAGCTTTTATATCTTATACGCCGTCCTTTACAAATGTTCCGGAGTATAATTTCATTTGTTTCACCTCCAAACCTAGAATCATAATTAATTAATTCTATGCCTGTCACACTATCATCACTCCGCAGGTTGCTGTGATGATTTTACAATTTGCATGTACATTCGATGATTGCAATGATCTAACAAACAATAAAATGAAAGGGGATTCGCAATATGCCTAGCCTACATAAACAGTGCATTAGAATTGTATGTTAGCATTCATCCAACTGTTCTAATAGTGTCAGGTTTTAATGCAACGTACACATGGTCACTTCAGAGCAATAGACCTATATACAAATTGATCAACAGTTAATGCGTCTGCAATAGAACATCAATTATCTATACCTAGCCAACATTTCAAACGTTTGTTGCACACCACACAATACATCAAATAAGAAAGTATTCCGCCGAGCTTTGATACGCACCCACCAATTTAGCAAACCACGAGAATCGTTGTGCACGTGGGAGTTGCAAAAATAAATCTGAGGTTTCGTTTATTTCCCCGCGGTGCACAGAGTTCTGCTAAAGCACACGACACGGCGAAGTGCGATACAAACAGAACTGTAAAAAAGGAAACCCAACAGAACAGCAAAAACCATACCATTTTCTCCCTCGAGCGGTGACTCGGTTTCCACTCCCACCGCTCTCCCCGCTGGTGGAAAACATACGATTGTCCCGGCATCTGCACCTTCCGCGAACCTAAGCGCGCAGTTTTTTAGGACACAACAAAACCGACGCGGTATTCGGTTGCCCGCCTGCTGCTTGCTGGCTGGGTGGCTGCGACGGCTGCGATGCGGTTCCCCATCCCACCCCACGGCGTACTCTGTGGCAGTTATACCATACCGGAGAGCGAGTCAGCGAAAAAATCATAGATGAAATTGTTAAACAAATACTCTCAACTTGATTCGATTTTTTCTGCACCCCGAAGCTGTACCGTGCATCTCCCTACAGGGTTCTTCAGATTTATCTGCACAAATGGTCTCATAATACTTGGAATCCGGAAGCGTATCGAATGAAGAGTTTTTTTATTTACCTTTAAAGTCCTTTCCTTCGATATCTTTCTATCTGAGCCGACTTAGAGCCACTTACTTCCGAAAACAGGATATGTGTGTTCACTTTCTCTTTCATTTTAATAGTATTAATTGATGTGTAGTATATTTACGTTTGTTCGCAAATCTTTATTGTGCAGAGCATGTTTGTCTATATAAACGACTAAGCAGCTTCGGGTAAGAAAAGATTGAAAAGATGGATCCCAGAAGGTTTTAGAAGCAGCTTTTATATCTTATACGCCGTCCTTTACAAATGTTCCGGAGTATAATTTCATTTGTTTCACCTCCAAACCTAGAATCATAATTAATTAATTCTATGCCTGTCACACTATCATCACTCCGCAGGTTGCTGTGATGATTTTACAATTTGCATGTACATTCGATGATTGCAATGATCTAACAAACAATAAAATGGGAATTGAATTTGTAAATTGCTATAAACGAAACATTTTCGATACGTAAATGTTCAAACAATGCAAGTTTTATGATAATACATAATATTTAATAGTTTTTTTTTTGTTACATAAACAATTGCTATCGGGCCAAGAGAAGGAAATATAATGCCAAACTTTCAAAAACTTTCGTTTTTACTCGTCCTATTGTAGGTGAGCTATAGAGTACACAATAACATTCAGGATAAAGAAATAACCGGTTATACATGCGCATAATTATCTTATTAGATCATATAAACAAATAGCCATGAAACACATCTGCTTAATTTTATGCTACAGGAGCCACAAACTCCAGTTTGCCCTATGCGCCAGAAGTATCTATAAGAGTGCTTACGTCTCAGAAAAGAATACACCGAAATAGTATTCCATCGTCATTTACTGCAATTCTGTTCCCTGTGAGACCAGAAAAAAAACAATCTAAAAAATCACACAACATTACACTCAACACGCGAGCGCGAGCGCTAACAACGAAACCACCTTCAAATATTTGCTGTCATTTCGGAAGATCTCAACCGTGCGGCCCTGTTGGAAGATACCACCGTCGATAAGTTGGGACCGGCGATGCCACCGCCGTCATGGTCGGTTCGCGGAACGGTCCCATTAGTAGTCCAGCACAGTGCCGGGAGGAAAGGGTGGCCAGTTTCGCATACAGTTCGCTTTTCTTATTTGCAAACCATTAACAAAAAATACCATTTTACAAAGGCGAAACAACTTGAACGAGGGGAAGGGGGCAGGAACGATAAAACAAAATACGCGTACAAATGGCTCCGGGGCTCAAACACTCAGGTTTGTTATAAATCTACCACAATCGGAGACCAAATGGGATAAAATAAATGGCACTAAAGACGAGGAAAGTCAGAAAGGGGATTCGCAATATGCCTAGCCTACATAAACAGTGCATTAGAATTGTATGTTAGCATTCATCCAACTGTTCTAATAAAATGCCAAACTTTCAAAAACTTTCGTTTTTACTCGTCCTATTGTAGGTGAGCTATAGAGTACACAATAACATTCAGGATAAAGAAATAACCGGTTATACATGCGCATAATTATCTTATTAGATCATATAAACAAATAGCCATGAAACACATCTGCTTAATTTTATGCTACAGGAGCCACAAACTCCAGTTTGCCCTATGCGCCAGAAGTATCTATAAGAGTGCTTACGTCTCAGAAAAGAAATCAGAATTGCTAAACACACATGTTTGGCACTTGGACCAATCCGAATGTGACTCTGCCTCCGGATGTGATCCTCGAGGTAGGACCTCATCCTTGCAGCATTCGTTTCGCGGCACACGCTGCTGTACTAGCCACCCATAGTGGATACTTGAGAGCTGCTCTTCGCACGCTGGAGCAACAACATGCCGCCAACCCTAATGGCACATTGCGGCGCGCACTGCAACAACACACGAACGCGGCGGGGATCAATGCAACTGCGGAAACGTGCTCCTTCCCCGCTGCGACTACCACATCGTTGCTGTATCTTCCGAATATCACAACTGAGCAGTTTACTCCGTTACTATCCTACATGTATACGGGCTACCTGGACCTTACGATGGACAACATTTTTGGAGTACTTCTAGCGACGCACTTGCTGCATATGCCTCGAGCTCTGGAGCTCTGTCGAACATATCTATCGGCACCGACTGCATCTAACGCGTCTCCTTGCACGTCCATTTCCGGAGAACATTTACAACGGAATTATTATCACACAAAGCCGGATGCATCTGAAACGACTACATTTTCCACGGTCAATGGACCTACTAGATTAGTTCGGCCGATAGCCAGCAAAGCCATGGCTACGATGGGTTTAAATTTTATAGCACCTCCTACCGCATCATCCCAAATCAATCTCCTTCCCAGTGCACCGTTTCGCAGCCTTGGATCAACTTCTCAAGTCATTGCAAGTGAAATTGCTGCTACAGAAGAGGTGCTACGGCGTGAAAATCATTCTCCTTCCCAAAGCCCCATAAGTGTAACCCGGTATGAGGAAGAAAGTATACCACCGTTAACACCCCAAGGCTCATCCGTGATAGAAAGCGATACCGCTGATATCAACATCGATTTGAAATGTGATGCAAATGAGCCAAAACACAACGATTCGGTAAAACGCACCCAAGATGGTCCGGAATCACCGCCAACGGTAGACAATCGTTCGATAAAATATTCGTCGAGTGGCCTCCTCCAAATTGCACCAGCTAAACGACACAAATCTCAAACCGATTTGGCAAATGATGGTACAAACGGAGTGATCATTGATATTGCAAGTTGCGATGGTCCAGTGCGTTTTCGACGAGTATTGAACGTCATGTACGGCTGTAATACGAATAGTGGGACACCTGCATGCACCGATGCTCCCATAGAGGACGAGTCCTGTACGGCTGAGACGGAAAACAGCGTCAAAAAGAAGCATACCCGTTCATTGCGCTACGCTTCGTCATTCCACCAACAGGTAAGAAACAGCAGGTCTACTGTGTCTTGGATTATTATTCATTCGTTTCCTCTACTCAACCATAGATGGCGCGCAACATCAGCAACACCGGAAAGCTCATCTACGAAAGCTCTTCTTCGTCCTCTAATAGCAGTTATCAAAAGTTCCATCATCTGCAAACACAGCTGCTGTCAAAAACACAACTGCAACCGGAAACACAACAGAATTTGTCTCAGGATCATGAGCAAAAGGACGAAAACAGCCAGGAAGACAACATCGCCTATGATGCAGAGCCACCTACCGGTACAGATGGAAATTCTAGTTACACTTGCGTTTATTGCAAACATACTTTCAAGTCACACTACTGCTATCAAAAACACGCCAAAAGACATTTAATACCTCTTCGCTTGGATAACAACAGATCAACTGCATCGTGCAGTGGTACATCACTAAAATATGGCCTCCATACAGCAGGCCATGCTAAGGCATTTGACGCAGCACGACGCCGATCACAGGCCAGCAGTTCGGTCGGGAACAGTAGCACAGTGAAAAGAGAAGTGAAACCCCTCGATATGAACGTGCAGTACTATCCGTGCAAAACCTGCGGTAGCAAATTTCCTAGCTATTATTTTGTGCACAAGCATCGTAAGCTCTGTCATACAGAAGAAGACGAAAATTCGATAAATATTAGTGCAGATAAAACATCACCTACCACCACCCCAACAGAAATACCAAAAACAGATGATGCAGTCAACGTACTGAACTTCTTCTTCTTTGATGTAACGTCCCGTGTGGTCCCATGCCATGTCTTATTGTTCACTAGAATTATGTAAGCAACCATAGTCAGCCCATTGTAGCATTTGTTCTGTCGTGTGATGACCGTCTCCTTTACACTAAACGGTTGTACAAACTATACCGTATCATATACGAAATGCCTAACAGTCTTCGAAATGCACAACAACATTACAGGCTGATGGAACACGTTTGTAAGAAATAGAAATTATAAATATCGTTCATCACATGTTTTCGTAACGTATGTTGAAAGCTTCATCCCATGAATAAAATAAAATATAGTGCTTACCTTCTTGAATATCAGCACTATCAGATTCGTTGATGCTATCATCTTTACGGTTATTGGGTGACTCTCCACTGTAACGAAAATAAAACAAAAAATTGTTATTAGTTGGAGAAAAATATAATAAAAAGAAAATAAAGAAATAAAGATGCATAAATAAAGCTTCCATGTTAACTCACCTTGGATTTGTATCTTCTTTGAGATATTGCAGTTCGTCTTTTACACTGCCAAGTTTACTGCTTACAACACTCGCTACAACAGATCCAAGCGTTAGCTCAACCGTTGATGACAAGGACTGATTACTAATTATGCCACCAGAGGAATGCAACGTTAGCAAATCCGTTTTTACACCATTAATCGGAATGCTGCCAGGCTGTGCTATCGTAGCAGATGGTATAACGTAAGAAATTCCAATACTTTTGTCCACAGTGGCCTCATTAACCGAGCCTGAGACCGATGATTGTGTTACGGTTTGTTCCACCTGTCCGGAAGATGCTATAGTTGAAGTATTTCCAGCATCACTAGCAGCCTTAGCACCCGTGCTCAATGATTTCGGTGATGATACATCACCCACTCTTGCCACGTTTCCCCCTGCTACCGATTCACTGCAGGATGCTACTGTTGTAACCGTCGTTACCATCGCGGTCGTCCCTGTAGTCGTGAGCGTTGTTGCTGCAGCACCATTCAAGTCGATCTCATTACTCTTTGCAGAAGCATTAGCAGGGTTCGCAGCACTAACAGCAGA
>KZ069997.1:128711-139850 GCA_002091845.1 Anopheles cracens
TGGTAGGAACCTTCTACATTTCACACATTTATTATTTTTATCGGAAAAAACGCACAGGAATAACATCGTAGACAACGCAATTTCACACCTTACACGTCAAAGGAATTCTACCCGCCAAGTTAAGGCCATTGAGCATAGTGAGAGTGCATACATAATAGCTGGATAACACACGCAGCAGCATGTGACCCTCCTCTTTGTAGCAATTCCGTCGTTAAAGGATATCTTCTCCGCGACTACTTCAGAGCACCATATTGAAACTATTTGAGCATGTAATGCTTAAACATACTTGTATCATAATTACCCCACTTCTCTCTGAACGAATTGCGCTTGAAACTTCGTGTACGTGCATACATAATAGCTGGATAACACACGCAGCAGCATGTGACCCTCCTCTTTGTAGCAATTCCGTCGTTAAAGGATATCTTCTCCGCGACTACTTCAGAGCACCATATTGAAACTATTTGAGCATGTAATGCTTAAACATACTTGTATCATAATTACCCCACTTCTCTCTGAACGAATTGCGCTTGAAACTTCGTGTACTAGGTTTACTCAAAAAAAAAATTAACTGTTATTGGAACATAAACACTACAGCGCGGTACAATTATTCACGAAATTTTGGTGGAGCCTGTGGCCGAGAAACGGGGAGGAAACCCACATGAAAAACTGGGGCGAGAGAAAGAGTAGATGAAACCGAGAGAGAGAAAGAGCGAGAGAGCAAGAGAGAATCAATTTTCATGAAAAACAGCCTGCTTGTGCGATGAGTGAAGAGGAGAAGAAGCAGAGCAAAGATTAGAAAATATTGCCCGGAAAATGCGAGACACACCCAGCCGGAGCAAAGGCTGAGCAAGCAGCTTGAGGAGGAGCAAGCCCGAACTTCTTGCAGCCGACTCAAAGCGAGGAGCCTGCTGGGGAGGAGAGAATGTAATGTAGATTTCCACCCAGAGCCTTCACGCGGTCCTGAACCGGACCCGGTCCACCGGGGAAGCCTAAATAATCGATAGCTACAAGCGAGCTTACTTAATGCACAAAGTCGTCGTTTCAGGAAATGAAGTGTGCTTGGGTGCACGGAAACATATTGTAGCCCGGGAGCGTGCAGCATTTTACGCAAACTGCTCGGGGGTTGACATGGTGTGCATTGTAGAAAACGTTCGCAAATCGATACTGTGAGAAATTTGATTGACCAGAGCTAGCTCATTTCACGATGTATAAATCGCGTTCAACTCAAGGCTTGGATTCATGGGCGGCGGCACACAGACTATCTCCATTGTCTGAATATTGAATCTTGCAGAAGGTTGACGGGTAGTTTTGTTTTCAATTCTTAATCGTATGTTAGGCGTCACATAACATACATTCTTCCTTCGCACCGCTTCATGGCACTATGTTAAAGGATATAAGGGAAATGGAATTCACTCCTACTGCATGACTCTGTACTTATCAATCGCACAACACACATTTTGTTTTATTTTTGCCCAGGACTGCAATGTGTAATATCAATGGTCACTTGACATCATTAGCCTTGAAATTAGAAAACTGCACATTCACAATTCACACACACTCGTAGCAGCAGCTTTCGATTTCTTCACGGAACTCTTATTAGGCCTCCTACGATGGGGTGCAGAATGAAGGCACGCACCTCGCTGTTGTCGGAACGTGAATCCACCACCATGCGGGGCCCAATCGAAGGGAAAGGCAGGGAGCCGAACACCGAAACTAAACGCAAGTTTTGCCGTTTTTGTTTTGTGAAGAAGAAGCACACAAGCACACATTCGGTCATGTATTACGCGAATTTCACAGGCGATTGACGTTTGCAGCTGCATACAGGTATCCACCTGTGAAACATTCACGGACAATCACCGGGGCCCAATCGAAGGGAAAGGCAGGGAGCCGAACACCGAAACTAAACGCAAGTTTTGCCGTTTTTGTTTTGTGAAGAAGAAGCACACAAGCACACATTCGGTCATGTATTACGCGAATTTCACAGGCGATTGACGTTTGCAGCTGCATACAGGTATCCACCTGTGAAACATTCACGGACAATCACCAGCAGGGCTAGGCTCGATGAGCCAGACGGTTCGATAGAGCAATCGCACTGGCTGGGATGGACGAAAATACCGTGCAAACAGATTCAATCCAGCACAGTGTCGGGCGCACGGCTAAACTCTCCACATTCCGTGCCTTTTCAGAGCAGCTACAGGAAAACGATTTTCACCACACGATATGACGACCTCGACTTCGAACGACCACGACCACGACGACGACGACGGCGGCGGCGACGGCAGATGATGATCGGGTTCTACTTTCTTTCGTCCCTACCGCCTTCGCGGGGAGCGACAGCACCGATCCGAAACTGGACAACGGACCGGTATCCTGTACGGCACCGGAAGGGCACAAATTAAAACACCCAGCAACTCTTTACCGCACGGAATTGAACGATTTATGCAGGAGCACTACAGAACTGGTGCTGCACACGCGACAGCGGCCATTTTCTTTTCCCGTGAACCACACTCTCACATAACACATTGCCCACTCGCCTTCGCGTTTCGGTACATACCACTACCACTGCCGCACGGAGGAGCATGACCGAGCGCGCTCGCACGCACACACTCACGCACACATACTTCCCATATGCGTAACCTGCTCCGTCAGCGAAATGCCACGCACACTACGCTGCCCGTTCCGCTGTTCACAGTGCAATTACGCTTCTTGGTGGTGGTGAGATGTTTTCGTCGATACGAGGGCCTCGTCGACGTTTCCGCTGCGGATGTTCCATCGCAGAAATCATGCTTTTTTAATATTACATACATAACGGTGCAAGAAAACTTCTCATGAAAATGGCCACATGGTCGATATTCGCGGAACAGAGTGCTGCGAGAGGGCACTGGCTGTAGGACTGCAATGTGTAATATCAATGGTCACTTGACATCATTAGCCTTGAAATTAGAAAACTGCACATTCACAATTCACACACACTCGTAGCAGCAGCTTTCGATTTCTTCACGGAACTCTTATTAGGCCTCCTACGATGGGGTGCAGAATGAAGGCACGCACCTCGCTGTTGTCGGAACGTGAATCCACCACCATGCGGGGGCCCAATCGACCCTCTTGGTTCCACCTTGGATTGATGTTTCCCTTTTGCTGGAATTATTATTTCGCGGGTTTCGTGCAGGTAACAACAGAAGAACAGATCCTATATCGCGTGACCTTTTCCTACGCTATGCACGCTTTGGTTTTTGTTTCGTGAAATTACTATCGCTTCCGTCTCGCCTGCACGTGTGTTTGCTGTCATTGAGCAACTGTCTCGTTTCGTCTTATCTGTCAGATTCCGAATCACATGTTGGACGCTTCCGTATCAATGGCTATGAATACAATTGTGACCATTTTTTGTTGTTTTTTTGTGTGTTTCCGCAACTTTGACCATTTTTTTTTGTTCAAGCCACTATAACTGTATGTTATATTTTGTAGTCCTGTCGTGTAGAAGCTTGAAAAATCATTTCTAATTTGAAACTACAGCTCATAAATATATAGAAATATTCAATTTTACTCATTTGAAACATTTCCAACAACGAAGCCTTGTGCGCTATATTGTATATTGTTTATTACTGCGTTCGCCATCTGATTTAGTGATGCTCGAGTTTTAGATTTAAAAAAATAAAACTTTGAGTATACATGATTTGTACATCGCCCCCAATACCAACAAACCGTAGAAAACACCGAGGAGAAAATGAGTGCATGAAATTAGACCATCAATAATAGTCCTTGCTCCGCCGGGATGCATCCATCTGTGCGGAAAAGGCGTAAACATATCGTCCCGTAACCAAAACCCGAGAGCCGATCAATTAAAGTCATTCGGTTTTTATTCCAGCCACAAACAGGTGCAATGGCTGCCGATCGCGACCGTCTACACAAACAACTTGGCTCCGTTCTCCTCTGCCACACCACCACCACCACACACCATCATCGTTTTTTTCGTCGTCTTCTTCTTCTTTGTGTTGTTCGCGCTCTCCACGCGTTGCTAACGAACGATTTCTACTTCGCCACCCGGCGGGCTAGAGACACGGGCATGGCGTGGACGAACAGTGCCTCGTTTCATACGCGTATGCTTGTCTCAAGCTTACAAACCCGTTTCGAGGATTGTGAATATATTTTTAGCAAATTCCTCTGACCGGCCTGGTACAGTTGATGTTCTTCCATTCTTCCTTTCCTTTTTCCTCGATCGTTCGTCAGCGCTACCTCCTCGCGTAACCTTTGCCTGTGTCGACATATCGCTGGTGTGCGTGCGTGTATGCTGGGTAATCCAATATATGGGGTACAGTGTAGGGGACAGAAGAAAAGCTGAAGGCAGCAGCTTCGCAGCAACCAGGGGTGGAACCGGTAAGAAAAGAGCCGATAAGTGTGCGCCATTGCATGGTCCACACGAAAACATGTAGTGGAGGGGCGCCACATTCCTTCCCCCCACCTTTGTCATTACCCTTCCAACCTTCTGAAGACTGGTGTGCTCACAACGCAATGTTCGTAAAACTTCTTCCGATGACTCTGTATAGACTTCGTCCTCTTCATGCCTTCTTCTCAGCGCACATCGCGAGCACGCGCTACGTCGCACTATCTCTGTCGGTGGTGCCTTTTTATCCTATATCTGTGTTTTCTCTGCTGGCTCACCAACCAACTGAGGAAGGTGTGCGCGAAAGAGAGAGAAACCTCCCTACCGCTTCGCCACCATAATTTCCTGTCTCTACTCAACGTTCTGGTCAGGGCCTGCTTCTTGGTCATTGTCAATTTGTACAGAACCATCCAGACGTATTCCATAAGCGTTGCGAACGAGAATGGCAGTGTAGTGGTGAGCCGTTAAATGAATAGGGAAAAAAGTCTCCAACGAACGGAACGCTCCCGCTTACCCCTTCTGTGCTTCGGAGACGGAGCAACAGAGACGGAACATGCGAGGAAAAAATGGAATAACAAAGAGCGACAGAGAGCGCTCGCAGGCGCTACGTAGCTGATCCCGGGTGCGGCAGAGTGCAAAGGAAGACAGTGAATCACGGCAACGTTGCAATTACAAAGGTGAGACGATGATAGCTAATTTTCTTCCTTTCTGCTCGCTCCGCAGTACTGGTGGTGGTGTTATTTCGTTATAATACAAACCGATCTAGATGGTAGTTAAGAAGGAATAAAAAAAACTCGCTCCGCAGTACTGGTGGTGGTGTTATTTCGTTATAATACAAACCGATCTAGATGGTAGTTAAGAAGGAATAAAAAAAAGATGGAACGGTTCGGGCAGACGAACAGCGAAAGACGCAGAGTGGCGGCGGCAATACAGGCCGCATTGCTTCTGTTGCTATTCCTCACCATGGCGAGAAGATGCAGGAAGACTTGAATGGCTACAGGCCGAACCCTGGGGACCGATGGAGGTGGGGGAGAGAAAGAGAGAGAGAGAGAGAGAGGATTGCACGAAGGGAAATTCTACATTTCGTGTGCGTTTGATTGAAATTCCATCCGGCCGGGAATGGTAAGTCTTGTCTTCAAACACGTCATTCGTAAAATCCACCACCACGAGGTTTCGAAAACGAAACACTCGGATCGAACGGCCCGGCAGCATGCTAAAAAGAAGACACGCTGCCGTTATTTCTTTGTGTACAGCATGTCTGGTTTTGTTGGCAGCGCATACTGAGACTCATTTGTGGGAAATTTACCCAACTGCCCTTGGGATGGAGCACGGCGTACCTAGCCGCACACCGTTTTGGGGGCGATTGCATAGAGCTTGCGCTATTCTGGATGAAGTCTGTTGTCACTCTAGCTCCTGGCCTCGTGGGTTATACGGAAGACGAGAAAGACCTAATGAAGGTTGACTTAAAACCCGTTGTCAGTGGAGTTAACATCTCGCTACAGCTGAGATACAAGACGCAAATAGGATTGAACAAAATCGATCTCTTTGATCTGGTTGTAGTTTAACTAGAAGAAACCCAGGAATACGTACAATTAGATACAGGAATCAGCCAACCGTTAGACGTTGACAATCAATACTATCGCCAAAGTCGACTGAAGTGCGTTCACAGTTCCCTTACCGACTGCAACTGTACGTCTCGTAATGAAAACATTTTTCCTGAAATTGCTACTATGACACAAGCTCAAGTATCGTTACCAAAAGGAAAGTATCGTTATTTAATTACACAGTTATACTGGTTGGTAATAGGCTTTAAAACTTTGTGTGCTTACAAGAATTAGTTGTTGGAGGTTATCATTTTATTTAAAAAAAACTAATCACTAGTCTTTATTTTAAATTTTGTAGATTATAGTGAACCTACCACAGACGTGTACCTCCCCACAAGTCAGTATTACTAATACTTTAAGTCTATGAATTCTTCCAAACGCTCCCGCGCTGCATTATAAGATGTGATCAATTCCTTGAGAGTAATGTTTTTCGCTTTCCTCGTGGCTTTGTAAAACCCATCATTTAGAACCATCGGCTGGTGCTGACGTAAAACTTGGTAGCGTAATTGAAGCTTTCCGGACGCAATTGTCTCATTAGCGTATCGGTTGAGTATGGTTTTTTGGGTCTGTGGGCACAACAAAAGATAAAATTGACAAAGTGTATTCATTCGTTTCACTTGTTGCACAATATTGCAGTATATATTGCTCTCACCTTTCCGTAAAATGAGTTCAAATCCACTTGACGCCGATTACCAACGAGAAAAACTTCCATGCGGTCAGCCAGTGGTTCCGAGTTGGTTAGCTGCACGAAATTAACAGTAGTTTCGCTGGTATGAGGTCGCAACGGTATTGTGCAGTAAGAATGGCTGAAAATTTGAATGTTCTGTGAACGTTACATTTAAACTTAAATTTCGTATATGCACTAACCCTAGATAGCGTTCTCGGTGCCAGCTATCAATAGAAACAGCCTCAAAGTACACATCAATGTAGTGTTGAGCATCTTTAGAGTCTAGTAGGATTAAAAACAGTTCATGACAGTGCCCGAAATGCCAGCAATCGTTGTGTTTCTTGGAAGCATGAGTGCTGCTGGCTAGTTCACTGCATTTTTTCTCCATTTGCACTCCTGGAGGTATCTCGAACCGATACCGTATATGCATTTCATCGTATTGAAACTCTGACGCATTCACTATTTCTAGCAGAAGAAGTGCATTTCGATGCAGTTGTTTAGGCATTGAAGATGCAGGAAGACTTGAATGGCTACAGGCCGAACCCTGGGGACCGATGGAGGTGGGGGAGAGAAAGAGAGAGAGAGGATTGCACGAAGGGAAATTCTACATTTCGTGTGCGTTTGATTGAAATTCCATCCGGCCGGGAATGGTAAGTCTTGTCTTCAAACACGTCATTCGTAAAATCCACCACCACGAGGTTTCGAAAACGAAACACTCGGATCGAACGGCCCGGCAGCATGCTAAAAAGAAGACACGCTGCCGTTATTTCTTTGTGTACAGCATGTCTGGTTTTGTTGGCAGCGCATACTGAGACTCATTTGTGGGAAATTTACCCAACTGCCCTTGGGATGGAGCACGGCGTACCTAGCCGCACACCGTTTTGGGGGCGATTGCATAGAGCTTGCGCTATTCTGGATGAAGTCTGTTGTCACTCTAGCTCCTGGCCTCGTGGGTTATACGGAAGACGAGAAAGACCTAATGAAGGTTGACTTAAAACCCGTTGTCAGTGGAGTTAACATCTCGCTACAGCTGAGATACAAGACGCAAATAGGATTGAACAAAATCGATCTCTTTGATCTGGTTGTAGTTTAACTAGAAGAAACCCAGGAATACGTACAATTAGATACAGGAATCAGCCAACCGTTAGACGTTGACAATCAATACTATCGCCAAAGTCGACTGAAGTGCGTTCACAGTTCCCTTACCGACTGCAACTGTACGTCTCGTAATGAAAACATTTTTCCTGAAATTGCTACTATGACACAAGCTCAAGTATCGTTACCAAAAGGAAAGTATCGTTATTTAATTACACAGTTATACTGGTTGGTAATAGGCTTTAAAACTTTGTGTGCTTACAAGAATTAGTTGTTGGAGGTTATCATTTTATTTAAAAAAAACTAATCACTAGTCTTTATTTTAAATTTTGTAGATTATAGTGAACCTACCACAGACGTGTACCTCCCCACAAGTCAGTATTACTAATACTTTAAGTCTATGAATTCTTCCAAACGCTCCCGCGCTGCATTATAAGATGTGATCAATTCCTTGAGAGTAATGTTTTTCGCTTTCCTCGTGGCTTTGTAAAACCCATCATTTAGAACCATCGGCTGGTGCTGACGTAAAACTTGGTAGCGTAATTGAAGCTTTCCGGACGCAATTGTCTCATTAGCGTATCGGTTGAGTATGGTTTTTTGGGTCTGTGGGCACAACAAAAGATAAAATTGACAAAGTGTATTCATTCGTTTCACTTGTTGCACAATATTGCAGTATATATTGCTCTCACCTTTCCGTAAAATGAGTTCAAATCCACTTGACGCCGATTACCAACGAGAAAAACTTCCATGCGGTCAGCCAGTGGTTCCGAGTTGGTTAGCTGCACGAAATTAACAGTAGTTTCGCTGGTATGAGGTCGCAACGGTATTGTGCAGTAAGAATGGCTGAAAATTTGAATGTTCTGTGAACGTTACATTTAAACTTAAATTTCGTATATGCACTAACCCTAGATAGCGTTCTCGGTGCCAGCTATCAATAGAAACAGCCTCAAAGTACACATCAATGTAGTGTTGAGCATCTTTAGAGTCTAGTAGGATTAAAAACAGTTCATGACAGTGCCCGAAATGCCAGCAATCGTTGTGTTTCTTGGAAGCATGAGTGCTGCTGGCTAGTTCACTGCATTTTTTCTCCATTTGCACTCCTGGAGGTATCTCGAACCGATACCGTATATGCATTTCATCGTATTGAAACTCTGACGCATTCACTATTTCTAGCAGAAGAAGTGCATTTCGATGCAGTTGTTTAGGCATTAGGAAATGTTCTCTGCGATCAATCGGAACCGACATTATTGTTTTATTGCTTCCTACGAGTACGATTTCATTCGGAATTTTCGATGCGAGCGGCGTATCCGGGGTATATCTCTCCAGCGCGTAATGATACATGTGCAAATTAGATTCTCGCATTTCGTGGTAGTAAGGATTGGTTGAAATATGGTTGAAGTCGGGATACACGGTCATCATTTGCTCATCAGGGCTCCAGGTAATGCTGAAGAGCAGCACTTCACGTCCTAGATCGGCCATCAGGTACATTGATTGCAAATTACTATCTTTGTGCAGTGATTGCTGCCGTTGGTTTCGATTGTCCTGATCATACGGATAGTAGTTATCTTCTTCCACATATGTAAACAGAAGCTTAGGCTTGTGGGATTCTGTTTTCAGCATGTGGTAGTATTTTTTATGATGTTCCGTTTTGCAATTCTCCTTCAAGCGATAGTAGTCTTTTTCATAGTGACTAAATAGTTTCTCCTGCCAACGAATAATTCGCGTTTCATTAGGACCATTTTCCGACGATTCCTCATCTTCGAGTTTTTTGCCAAGGCCCTCTAGAACCGGCACATCGATCAGGGAGTGTATTTGCCTGATTGTTAATCTGCCGTTAAAATATATATAGGCAATAAACCACTAGTACAGATGTTCAACGGGTGAACTGTCCTACTAACCTGCACTGAAAATTCACAATTGAGCCACTTGTGCGGTATACACCTGATTTATGTTTTTTTCTAGTTGAAAACATTTCGAATGTTATTGTCACTTTGTTTTGTGACTGCTATGAATCCAATGCCAGATTATTACTGCTTTTGATTCTTTTCGTTGCCACAAACCATTCGAATTGACTTTATTGGAGTATTACCATGGCGACTATTTGTTTGTGTTTGTGTTTTGGTTTAATATTCGTAAAGAAAAGCAAGTCGCAGAATAAAAAAAGTCCTAAATTTATTCATAAATATGATCGTTAATGAAGGATATGAAACGGATAGATATCAAACGAGCATTAATTGAAGCTAAAATATACTAATAATAAATAATAATCATACTAGCATTTTGGTACACATTTAGAAATATCGATTATTCGGAGCCGGTTTAACCACGGATTCAATGTGATGAAAAACAAGGCCGGTGTACAATGAAGAGACCTTTTGTTTCTGTCATTTTTGACAAAAATGCTCCAATAAAATGCCAAGGTTAATATAGTAATTAGTTTACGTGTTGGTCTGATTTCGCATGTTATTTTTTACTTATCACTTATCATGAAATTATAGATTTTTGTCTCTTAAAGTTTGTAATGCTCATGCTAACTTGTAATAGCAGGCCATACATGTTAAAGTGAACTGGCCCACGTCCATTGCATTAAATCGAATTGATCTAACCTTGCCGTGTATAGAATTGAGGTTGGGTGCGAATGTTTGACATGTTTACCTTTTTCAAAAACAACTAAATGTGTTTGTGAAATGAGTTGACTCCAGTAGGGCGCATTACACAATGGTTAAAACCGATATTTTTGCCCACGTTCAGTGAATGTTGAAGTAATGTAACTTGTTGATGTGAAAGCAACAATGAATAACTTTCGTACCAAGTTCCCAGTTGTGTCGCGGGATCTATTGAACTGGTTCCCCGGCCACATGAGCAAAGGTATGAAGCAGATGCAGCAGAAACTGAAATTGGTAGACTGCGTTATAGAGGTGCATGATGCCCGTATTCCGCTGACCGGTCGTAATATGGAATTCAAACATACCATAAGCGGCATTAAACCCCATATTCTGGTGCTAAACAAGAGCGATCTGATCGATAAACGATGTGAATCCCCAATTGTCGAACGTTTAATGCAAGAACATTTTGATCCAAAAAACATACTATTTACCAACTGCAAAAATCAGTAAGTATGAAGAGGTAAAACAAGTGCTTTGGAAATTGTGTGTTATTCAAGTACATTTCGTTACAGATCGTGTCGAGGCCTTCGAAGGCTGATGCCTCTGGCACAAAATCTGATCCACAGTTCCGATCGGTTCAATCGTTCCAGCCAGCGAGAGTTTTGTCTGATGATCATCGGTGTTCCAAATGTGGGAAAATCCTCGTTAATAAATGTGTTACGCAACCGCCACCTGAATAAGAAAGGAGCTAGTCAGGTGGGAGCGATCGCAGGAATTACGAGAAGC
>KZ070000.1:5510-15755 GCA_002091845.1 Anopheles cracens
GTGGTTATACGACGGCCAAACGGTGCGGGTGGTGTCGGCGCCAACGAGTAATGTTATTACGTCGCATCGAGTGAAACACAGTTCATTACCGAGGCGACAGGATAACCCGGGCAGGATATCCCTGGATGTTGCTTTTTTCTTTATTATGAGAGGTTCATTTGTGCAAAAGCCGGACACTTGATTTGCCGTAATAAGAGGATTTCTGTGTCGGGATAAGTTTGTGACTGTGTGTGTATGTGTGTATGTGTGTGTGTGCTTGTGATATGGGACAATTTTGATTGACCGTAATGGTTGGGATACGATTTGGGACGCTCCAGAAAGCATCAGTTTGTGTTGGAGATGTGTTACTAGTTTACCTTCTTTATACGAAGAGAACAAAAGAACGATAAGTTGTTCGTAATCAGTGGGTAGCGAGCGCTGTAGCATCTTTTGGCAGACCCAAAAAAGGGATTATGCATAGGTAAATTGCATACGGATTGTTAACGCCATAAGAACCGGGTTCTGGTTTTTACCGGTTTGTATGGATAGCGTCCATTTGGAACGCCAATTTTCAAACTATTTTTTTCATTTCCAATTATTATTTTATCGAAATCTCTCAGCAATATTATATTTAAAAATTGATTGAGTTTTAGAAAGCATTGTTCTTTTATTATTCCTTTCTATCTCTTGGAAGTGTTTCTCACCTTTTTTAATTTCCAGCTATTAATCTTTGCAAAAGACGGGTTTCTTCTCACTTTGTAAGAAAAATGTTTTTTTTAATTGTTTACATCCTTAACACAGTCTTAAACATCAGGGAGAAATAGGGTTAGACATAATTGAATAATACACAGTGTTGTAACAAGAAGAACGTGAACATATCTTTTAAAAAATAGTACCTTAAATTGTTGATGTTGATATACCCTGCAATATAAATTAAGTCAAAGAAAACCAGAAAGGCCCAGTGAAGGTTGTTATGCCACGAAAGACCAAGAAGGTGGTTTGTACTGGGAGACTAAAAGTTTCTCAATACAGCTTTTGCTATATGCCTGAAAGTAGGACGGTCAATACGAACTTAACATTTTATTCCAAATATCATTCAATGAACAGCGAATTAAAGAGCTAAATTTTAAAATCTGTTACACAAACGGATCTACCAGTAGAACCTCCGAATCCATTCATTAAAGAACCATCTTCCGTAATGCCTGAATAAAACATTCTCTTCAAGCGGAACTCTGAAGCGTCTAAGGTTCGCAGAAAAAAAAGGCTTCCACGACGGAATTGTTCCGTTGGGTACAATTTCCGTCTTCGGTGAAATCGTTCAATATTTTATTACTGCTTCTCGGCCCCGGGAAAGAAGTTTCTGTATGCCCTTTGCCACCGAAGCTGCAGGGAAGCTGCGGATAGCACCAAAAAAAGGAGTAAAATCACCTCAACCAAGCCAATTTCATCGGCTCCGCGTCACAAACTCCCGCCACTGCACGCAACTGTGCGCCTTCTTTGGGGATGGTGGGGCGTAGCAAAGGTATTCATTTTCGATCGATGGACAGTTTTTTTGCTCCATCTTTCAAAGTGCATTTCGCGACGCATTGTGTGCGCTTTACAATGGAAATGGAACAAAAAATGCATGAAGTTATGTTCTGGTGGCTTTGGGAAAGTTCGTTGGTGGGAACTCCACCGGTTACAGCCATACTTTCGATCATATACTTGCGCTATATCTGAGTCACAGAGCTTATCGATGGAAGGTGCACCAACCGAGTTTTTCTTCATAACATTTTAGACGTGAATATTCGGTAAATCGAATTTAAACTACGTTCTTCCCAGCTCGCCCGTAACGTTTCGACTTGTGATGGGGGATGGAACGAGCGTGCAAAGAAACTATTCCATGTGCTTCACACCAACAAGTGTTGTAACGAGTTTAAAAAATAGCACCGATTCGTTTAACACGATGCTAGACTGCTCTTGTGTTCCTCGCCCCAAAACGAAACATGAACACGACCACTCGCTCACCCTCGTGCGGGTGTGGTTTGGTTTGTTTGACAAAAACAACCCAAACTATGGAGCAACCGAGCAACCACATTTTTCATGCTACCAAACCGATGCTTGTAGTGTTGCTTACACCGGACATATGTTTTTGCCCTGCCCTGTCCCCACGCTCTCGATTCGAGCCATAAATTGTGTCGTCTTAAATCTGTCGCATGATTCATTCCGCCGAACAAATCGCTGGAATTTTTCGACGTCTACTGGCGGTGGCGTTCTACGGGGCTAGGTGCCGCGTTGCACAAATGTGTTGCAGCTGCAGTTCAGCGGTGGCGATGGGAAAACGACATTCCACGCCAGCCGAACCTCGCGCTGACTCACGCGGCTTTTGACGACGTCTTGCCGGACGCGGTTCGGAATTCGCTAGCGTGCGAGCACAAGACGGTACGCTTCGCAGCAACTCCGGAAGATACTCCGCGGCTGCGGGACAGCAAGCAAGTTTAGCACAAAATTAATTACACACGTTGATCCAACACACGAAAGGAAACGACGCAACACACGGGTTCCTCCCGTCGGTGGAGAAGCGATTTTTCTTCCCCTTTCTTCGGTGAAACTGAACACTGAAAACCGGCACCGAGACCGCCATCGACGTGGCACGTTCACAAAGATCACATCGTTGACATCGATCATGTGGGATCGGCGGTGCATGGGTGAAACATGTGGCGGGTTTTACGGCGCGGAAAAAATCAAACACAGGACGAAAATCGGCGGCATGAACTATCGTGTTACATTTTGGCGGAGCTGTGGACAGAAATAGAACGCCAGAGTGCCACCGGCACGTGCTGGTTGTATAGAAAGTGAACGAGCTGGCGTGAGATTGATGGCGAAATGTTGGCGAATGATTGGCGCGAAAGTTGGGAAACGACAGACATTTGCACCGGTTGAGATCGGAATGAAAACTGTGGGGACTGTAAAGAGATAAAAAAGCTCACAGGAACATGTATACCACATAGAGTTTTGAATTTTGTTTATAGGTTCATTTTGATAATCATTTTAAATTTACTATCATTGACTACTAGTGACTACTGATACCGGAAGTAGAATCATCTTTTTGATTTGTTTCGT
The DNA here is from genome assembly GCA_002091845.1 of Anopheles cracens. NCBI lineage: Eukaryota > Metazoa > Arthropoda > Insecta > Diptera > Culicidae > Anopheles > Anopheles cracens. The sequence continues at coordinate 8,592 of KZ070000.1, forward strand.
TTTAATGATCAGAAACGATAACGAACCTATAGTCTTATACTTCTACGAAATTTGAAGATTTCAATTTTCAAACTATTATGTCAGTAAATTTCAGAAACGAAATCTACATTTATGTTTTAAATTGACACTAACTTGTTTAGACATTTTTAAACAAGTTGAGTTGAAATTTTCGTAGTGCAATGACAGTTCGGTTGAAGGAGTTGCAACGCCTTAAATAAAACGCTCTGTTAGTTTTACTGTCACCCACGCTATCACCACTAAATTTTATTCGTCCTACACCGTCTACGTTCGCTAATCAACTCGTCTTCCACTTGAACCCTCCGCCGAGGAGGAATGACCTGACGACCCCAGCTTCTTCTACTTCTTCCTATGGTCCAAATGCCATCGCCAAATGCCGACTGTTAATCCACGTCCTCCATGCGATCGCCTAAGGTTGGAGCCACTTTATGGCATACGCGTTATGGCATAATGTCGCTTCAGAGTATTTGATAAGAGTTTGAAAAAAAGAGAATAGTAAAAACTTTAGTCTCCATTCCAAAAAAGATTCAATTATCGAGTTTAGTAGAATCATTAAATTTACAGCATTCTGTATTGAGTCACTACTTTATCTCATACATCTTCAGTTTTAACGCAAATTCGTCCAATACTAAGGTTGCTCAAAAGTCTTGGGTTATTAAGGATAAACTGACTAATTTGACAACAGTAAGTAATTCGACTTCGAAAATTTCAAGATCACTCTGCAACACAAGTCGCTTGGGAATACGCTGATTAGTTAAGTTAAGGGATAAGGATCGCTGGGTAAATGCCGTCAATGAGATCTTTGGATCGTTTTCCATTCGAGAAATAGGATCTTTTTCGCGAGTTCTCTGTATCATGTCAACATCTTATAATCAGCTGTACTCTAGAATCAGAATTAGTTACATTATATGCTTAGTTCCGGAAAATTGAAGCGAGTGAGTCAAAGACATCAGGTAGAATTACCCGTTCGTTAACAACTTTCCGAGGACAGGTATCGGAATCAGGAAGATCCAATCAAATTAACAAATTTCTCCATCAACAAGAACCACTTTGGTGGATGCCATCTTTGGCTGGGTAGGATGCCGTACTTTCCAAGAAAGCGTTGAAACGTTTCAACAACACAACCCTTCATTTCCACCCGGCAAGACATTCCCACGCGCTGTTATCGCGTACGTCCCCGTACCGTTTTATTGCAAATCTTAAAATTCTTTTAACTTTCTGCCGCAACCGACATCAAAACGTGCAGTAAAACACAACGCACCTCGGAGCCGTGCTGGCAGGATTCCTCCGCCGCACACCAATTGAATTTAATCTCGCATTTCACAGTCGCAGTCTTACCTAGGCAGCGTGGTCGCTTTTTTATGGACTGCCGTACGAATTGCGTCCAATCGGTTGGGTACGTACTTTACAAGCACTCGGAGAAGTCCGGAAAATTCGTACATAAATCTTGCCGCGTGCCGTGCGGGGAGACTGCACTGCCGATGGCGGAAACTCGCAGCGCGGAATGCAATAAAACGTTGGCGAATTAGATAACTCTGTAGCCGGTAACGTAGCCCTTTTGTGCACTTAGCTTGTGCGAGTAAGTGACGCTGTGCTTGATCATCTCCTTTCCGAAGCAGGGCCGCCGACGGGAGGACAATAAACGACGCAGGGTTTACCACTTCATTCGTTCATGTCAAACGCCTTCCGCTACGCACCGGGACTACTTTTACCGACAGCCATAAATTTAAGACAATTTCGCCTGCCCTCGTGTCGGTGCAGGTCCCGGAAGCGAGTCTGCTGCTCTTCTGGAGCTGTTGCGGAGTTGCTGCGGATGAAAACTGTGCATGTGACTCATTTTTATGTCATATTAATGAATGTAAACTGCAGAAAGACTGTCTCGGCTGCGGGTTGTCCGTGCCGTGTTCGGTTTATTCACCCACCGTTCACAATCAGTCACCGTCCGGAGGAGTCTCTCTAAAGACTCCTCTCGGAACACGGAGGAACGCATCATCCCTCTCACCCGGTGGAAGGAGAAACGATGGAGCAGCAAATTAAATTCTTAAGAATTCGTACCGCCAGCCACAGCCGATGATTGCCGGTGTCCTGCGCGGTGCGCTCCGAGTTCTGCTATAAATAATGTGCATATTTCATTTCTCGCCAAACGCCAACAACTTTCGACCACGGGACCACGAAGGGTTTCGAAACGTCGCTGCGGTGCGTTCCCTTTAATGTGCGGCAGCGGCAGCGTTCGCATTTAAAACGATAACGACGAGCAATTCATTATTAGGCTAACTTCGGTGTTATCCCCGTCGCCGCCGCTCGCTTAATTTATGTTTCACGTGTCCCGGGAGGGTGTGAGTTTGGCATTCAGAAACCGTTTCCGGCGCGGGATACACGTGTTGGAGCGAAATCATTCACGCGTGCGCCGGCTCCGGAAAGTGTTGCCGGGCACGTAATGAAATAATCAAATCTTCCCGCGAGAGCGACAACTATGCTACGCGGAGGCGACCTGTTGCGGTCCCTCGAGGGAGGGACCATCCCAATTAACTGTGGATGAGAAATAAATGCAATTTTGGAGCGGTGTGTGCGTGTGTGCGTGTGAGTGGGTTGGGCTGGGAAAGAATGCCGTGTCGGCGTGCCGTTGATGGAGGAGGCGATTTTATTCTAAGCACTTGTAAGCGAAAGTGGGTTGGGCTGGGAAAGAATGCCGTGTCGGCGTGCCGTTGATGGAGGAGGCGATTTTATTCTAAGCACTTGTAAGCGAACGATGGATTTACATTTTAAAGCGATTAGAACGAGTGGGTTCTGTGTATATTCGCCTGGGAATGGATACATGATTACGGAGAGCAAACGAGCGTAGAAGCAGGTGCTGTGTGGAATACATTATGGGACATTACTTTGTATTCAAAAGGATTAGTCGTATTGCTTTTGAAGAGCATCAGGTTAGGGTTTGTTTTTGTGGAACAATGCTTAAATGATATTCGCTTTCGATTTCGCTCTATTTGACTACAAATTAATTTTTTGAAGGAATGTGATTTTTTTTTCCAAAATTCGTTCTCTGCACCTTGGTAGTTGGTTATGGTTGATGAATTATCAAACTTTCCACAGTGTTCCAATAAAATAACAATACTACACGATGTGGTATTTTTTTTTCAAGATTTATAGAGATAACTTTGGCATCAAATAAGATCATATTAATGAATGTAAACTGCAGAAAGACTGTCTCGGCTGCGGGTTGTCCGTGCCGTGTTCGGTTTATTCACCCACCGTTCGCAATCAGTCACCGTCCTCTCTAAAGACTCCTCTCGGAACACGGAGGAACGCATCATCCCTCTCACCCGGTGGAAGGAGAAACGATGGAGCAGCAAATTAAATTCTTAAGAATTCGTACCGCCAGCCACAGCCGATGATTGCCGGTGTCCTGCGCGGTGCGCTCCGAGTTCTGCTATAAATAATGTGCATATTTCATTTCTCGCCAAACGCCAACAACTTTCGACCACGGGACCACGAAGGGTTTCGAAACGTCGCTGCGGTGCGTTCCCTTTAATGTGCGGCAGCGGCAGCGTTCGCATTTAAAACGAGAACGACGAGCAATTCATTATTCGGCTAACTTCGGTGTTATCCCCGTCGCCGCCGCTCGCTTAAGTTATGTTTCACGTGTCCCGGGAGGATGTGAGTTTGGCATTCAGAAACCGTTTCCGGCGCGGGATACACGTGTTGGAGCGAAATCATTCACGCGTGCGCCGGCTCCGGAAAGTGTTGCCGGGCACGTAATGAAATAATCAAATCTTCCCGCGAGAGCGACAACTATGCTACGCGGAGGCGACCTGTTGCGGTCCCTCGAGGGAGCCCCAATTAACTGTGGATGAGAAATAAATGCAATTTTGGAGCGGCGTGTGCGTGTGTGCGTGTAAGTGGGTTGGGCTGGGAAAGAATGCCGTGTCGGCGTGCCGTTGATGGAGGAGGCGATTTTATTCTAAGCACTTGTAAGCGAACGGAAACAATCGTTAACACCGAAGCTAGCTGAAATTTTCCTTCCGCACTAGTCCGGCCGACGTTTCGGTGACGCTAGGAAAATGAGGACGCGATGGGAACATCTTCTCACCATGCGATAAGCGTCTTAAGGTGTTGTCGGCCCGCGTTGAAAGGTGTCTGAGTAATTGAATAATAATGAGCGGCCGTGAAGAGCGATAACTCATGCTGGCGTTTCGGGAGGGAGCGGTTTTTGCGCAGCAGACAATGCATTAGCCGTGACTTGTGGTTTGATGTTCCCGGTCGATGGGGAAGTAGTTTGGCTGCCGATCGATACGGACGGTGAAGCGTTACCTTTCAGCAGGTAGCGTTTGGATCTCGTAATCTTTAAGATTGCAGGTGTTGCTAGTATATACTAAGAGAAGGTCGTGAATTTAAGTTCGACCCAACTGGACGACTTTCAGCCAGTATGCATGCTACCTTCATTGTAACTCTATCTATTTGGAGAAGGAGGATGAAAGAAGTCCCTGACGGTCCCGTCGAAGGGACAGCTCCGAGCTTGTTGCGAAAGGTTGTTATCTGAGAGAAAAAATGCCCGCTTTCATGATCGTGACTGTTGTTATGACAGGTGTCATGCCTGATGAGGCACGCTATCTACCGATACAGCATATTAATGTGCTGTTTTTCGTGTGTTCCACAAAACAAACCCCTATGTCTGGTTCTTTTTGGTGCTTGACATTGGACATTGACTGCTTGAGATCTATTGAGTGGCCAGGTAAAACTAAACCATAATTTTGTTTTCCGCATAGTCACACATATTTTTAAACGAATTTTTCGATGGTTGAATAATATACCATAAAAATGTATTTTTAATATAAATTTAATTTAATTTTTTACCTATTTATTTTTTTATTTATTTATTCAATTGCAATGGCTGAAAGAGCGCAGTAACATGGGCAGTTACACGTTGTTAAATTGAAGAATATAGTTAATTTTGTTATATTTCCCCATCGATCCCCTCAGATTAAGCAATTTCAACTTGAAATTAGTTTCCCAACTTTCGCGCCAATCATTCGCCAACATTTCGCCATCAATCTCACGCCAGCTCGTTCACTTTCTATACAACCAGCACGTGCCGGTGGCACTCTGGCGTTCTATTTCTGTCCACAGCTCCGCCAAAATGTAACACGATAGTTCATGCCGCCGATTTTCGTCCTGTGTTTGATTTTTTCCGCGCCGTAAAACCCGCCACATGTTTCACCCATGCACCGCCGATCCCACATGATCGATGTCAACGATGTGATCTTTGTGAACGTGCCACGTCGATGGCGGTCTCGGTGCCGGTTTTCAGTGTTCAGTTTCACCGAAGAAAGGGGAAGAAAAATCGCTTCTCCACCGACGGGAGGAACCCGTGTGTTGCGTCGTTTCCTTTCGTGTGTTGGATCAACGTGTGTAATTAATTTTGTGCTAAACTTGCTTGCTGTCCCGCAGCCGCGGAGTATCTTCCGGAGTTGCTGCGAAGCGTACCGTCTTGTGCTCGCACGCTAGCGAATTCCGTACCGCGTCCGGCAAGACGTCGTCAAAAGCCGCGTGAGTCAGCGCGAGGTTCGGCTGGCGTGGAATGTCGTTTTCCCATCGCCACCGCTGAACTGCAGCTGCAACACATTTGTGCAACGCGGCACCTAGCCCCGTAGAACGCCACCGCCAGTAGACGTCGAAAAATTCCAGCGATTTGTTCGGCGGAATGAATCATGCGACAGATTTAAGACGACACAATTTATGGCTCGAATCGAGAGCGTGGGGACAGGGCAGGGCAAAAACATATTTTCGAAGTCGAATTACTTACTGTTGTCAAATTAGTCAGTTTATCCTTAATAACCCAAGACTTTTGAGCAACCTTAGTATTGGACGAATTTGCGTTAAAACTGAAGATGTATGAGATAAAGTAGTGACTCAATACAGAATGCTGTAAATTTAATGATTCTACTAAACTCGATAATTGAATCTTTTTTGGAATGGAGACTAAAGTTTTTACTATTCTCTTTTTTTCAAACTCTTATCAAATACTCCTTCAACCGAACTGTCATTACACTACGAAAATTTCAACTCAACTTGTTTAAAAATGTCTAAACAAATTAGTGTCAATTTGAAGTCATAATTGAAGATTTCGGTTCTGAAATTTACTGAAATAAAAGTTTGAAAATCAAAATCTTCAAATTTCGTAGAAGTATCAGATTATAGGTGCAATCAAAGTACAAAGATTCAAAGGTGTTAATTGACAATTGAAATTATCGTTACCGTTTCTGGCCTTACAAACGTAATAAGTCAAAAAGATGACTCTACTTCCGATGTCACTCGTAGTCAATGATACTGAAATTAAATGCAAAATTATTAACACCAAATTCAAAACTCTATGTTGTATACATGTTCCTGTGAGCTTTTCCTATCTTTCTACAGTCCCCACAGTTTTCCTCTCGAGCGAAACCGGCGCGTGTTTCTGTTGTTTCCCAACTTTCGCGCCAATCATTCGCCAACATTTCGCCATCAATCTCACGCCAGCTCGTTCACTTTCTATACAACCAGCGTTCTTGTTGATGGAGAAATTTGTTAATTTGATTGGATCTTCCTGATTCCGATACCTGTCCTCGGAAAGTTGTTAACGAACTGGTACTTCTACCTTTGACTCGCTCGCTTCAATTTTCCGGAACTAAGCATATAATGTAACTAATTCTGATTCTAGAATACTTCTGATTATGAGATGTTGACATGATACAGAGAACTCGCGAAAAAGATCCTATTTCTCGAAAGGAAAACGATCCAAAGATCTAATTGACGACACTTGTGCAGCGATCCTTATCCCTTAACTTAACTAATCAGCGTATTCCCAAGCGACTTGTGTTGCAGAGTGATCTTGAAATTTTCGAAGTCGAATTACTTACTGTTGTCAAATTAGTCAGTTTATCCTTAATAACCCAAGACTTTTGAGCAACCTTAGTATTGGACGAATTTGCGTTAAAACTGAAGATGTATGAGATAAAGTAGTGACTCAATACAGAATGCTTTAAATTTAATGATTCTACTAAACTCGATAATTGAATCTTTTTTGGAATGGAGACTAAAGTTTTTACTATTCTCTTTTTTTCAAACTCTTATCAAATACTCTGAAGCGACATTATGCCATAACGCGTATGC
>LULB01041558.1:0-14414 GCA_002091845.1 Anopheles cracens
CAAAATGTTTATTGGAATTTTGGCTCGCGAATAGAGTTTGGAATTTTTAATTCTGCAGTAGGAAATGGGGGAGAGAAATTTTGACGAGCAAAGGCAGCAGATAGAGCTGTGTAAAGATAACATGAATGTGTTATTTTATTGTTAACGTGATGCATAGTTATAAATATGAAACAATTGAAAGGCAATCGAAAACTATTGGAATAACCGAATAAAAAAGTTAAAAACGCATTACAACAGTTATTATTATTGATTATAAGTTTTAATATTGTAATATATCAGAAATCAAAGCATCTATGACGATATTGTTGTGAACAACCCTTATTACTCTTCCTTAACGATTCGTTTATCTTCATTTATTTTGCCACCAGGGTGTTTGTCCATATATAACCTCACTTCGCAGCGGTCTCGTTTATTGCACATGGGAGCACACACCCGGGCAAAACCTCCTGAGGTCCTGCGTGGTGAGGCGGAACAAAGGATACGTATCACAGACCACTTCACTGGGTTGTCACAAAAAGGTGGTTACACCGTGGGGTGATCGCCGTCTGCACGAACGCACACTTCTCCTGAGACGAAAGCCGAAAGCGTCCCGGCCATAAACGTAGATTGGAACGTGTGTCACACAATGCGTTTTATTTTGTCCATTTTCTTCTCTCGCTTTGATTGCTTCTTCCTGCCGAAGACGTTTCGGGTGATGGTTGTTGGAGCAAAAAAAAAACAACTTCCAAATATGAGAGTGTTTTCTCCACGTGACAACGCTCCAGAACGACCCGGTGGTCGCTTCCATCCCGAAAACTAATTTGCCATTTCGGTTGATTATATAGAGAGTGATAAAAAATATGGTTCCTAATTGATTTTCCACTTCCTGCTGCCGCACGCTCGATAAATCACAACCGAGCGCAGCGTTTGCAGCATATCGGTAGCCGAACGCGCTGGCCTAGAATCCGCTCGGAAGAAGATTGGAAAATACCAAGCACGCGATCGACGCAGCCGCGCATCTTGCAGCAGACCAATTCAACCGTCTGCCTTGTTAGCGCAGCCGGAGATTTAATTATTGGGCCCTCATCGCCGCCCGCCGCAGGATATGCGGGCATCCTTTTGAACTATTTCGAGTTCGCGATGCAGCGCAAGGAGCGGTTGAAGCAGGCGAAATAAAAATTCAATCATCCTGCGCGAGTGGCCACTTCTGGAAGGCCAGGGTGGAAAGCGAACGGAAGATCGGTGAAACTTTGCGCGAAAGTTGAACTCCTCGGTGGATACGCCAGTGTGAGTGGATATGGCGGAGCGTGATATTGAATACTGCTCAGTCGGTGAAGTTCAAAATTTTGCTTTGGCAAAATGTTTATTGGAATTTTGGCTCGCGAATAGAGTTTGGAATTTTTAATTCTGCAGTAGGAAATGGGGGAGAGAAATTTTGACGAGCAAAGGCAGCAGATAGAGCTGTGTAAAGATAACATGAATGTGTTATTTTATTGTTAACGTGATGCATAGTTATAAATATGAAACAATTGAAAGGCAATCGAAAACTATTGGAATAACCGAATAAAAAAGTTAAAAACGCATTACAACAGTTATTATTATTGATTATAAGTTTTAATATTGTAATATATCAGAAATCAAAGCATCTATGACGATATTGTTGTGAACAACCCTTATTACTCTTCCTTAACGATTCGTTTATCTTCATTTATAGCCTAACTTAACTCTTTACTTAACTTGTTGTTCACTTATAGGATAAATATATTAAAATTTACTCTACAAACGTGAGAAAATTGAAACATAAAACATAAACTCATATAACTTGTGCCAGATTATGTTCATTATTAGTTTCGTATCTTGTGCTATTGTCACCTTTAATGTTGGGCCTTTAATAATTTTGATTATTTAAGATATTTTTAAGCTCTCACAACTGGCCCCTATACTCTCCTATATACAGTATCTCAAACTCAAAATGGCACACTTTGAAATCACACCGATTCATCGTTTTCCAAAGCCCATATGTAGTTTTCGCATACATTTTCACACAATTGATACATTTTGATAGAGCCATCTTTTAGCATATTAAAAATAATTATTACATAATTTTTAATCCAAATGTTAGTTCGAAATAGCCGAAAAAGGCAATAAAATCCCCATTTTTTCACCCAATCTCAAAGTGGGACACATGAAACATCATTTTTATGATGTACGCTTCTACTCAATATTTTCATAGATTAAAAAAATTGTAATAATTATTCTTAATATACCGAATGATGGCTCTACCAAACTGTGTCATGAACAATGAGTGAGATAGTCTAAGAACAGATGAGCAAAACATCTGCTCCACACATGTTAAGTGTATAAGTGTTTAAATATATAATCGTTGAGGGATTTTAATTTTTTATAATTATCAAAGTTATTTGTGTTTGAAGAAACTCCCTTTTTTTGGTTTATTTAGAAGACAGAAAAACTTAAAATCAATTTAAAAATGTTCACATTTTTCACGCTTCTCAACTTCTCTTTAAAAAATAGATCAAATTTGACGAAATATAAGTATTTGTATAAAAAATATTCAAAAACAGTCTTTCAATACACTCAAAAAACTGTTTAATACAGTTGAAATTATATTAAAAATTCAAACCATCTTGATATTGCGAGTATCACTATATCGGAGTTAATACTTGAAAAATTATATATATATATAGGTCGATTGTGTGAGAGACTGTTTCGGGCCGACCGGAAGCACATCCTCGCGGGCTAGCCGTGCTCGGGCCTAGGTGATAAGAACGTGCGTACCGTGCGTGCAGTCGGGCGGTACTAAATTAAACCGACCGTACTCATCGATCGTTTGCGGTGGCAAATTAATCTTCCGGCACAAACTGGCGCTGGCTTTAAAGTGATAATGCTCGTGGTGCTATTAATCGCACTGTTTGCTTCTTGTCTTCCCTTCGGCCAGCCGAAGCACCCAGCGCGCAATGCAAACACCTGAGCGGAAAGGGATTAGCCCGGTTGGCACGTTTGCACGATCAAAAGGTACGCGGAGTTCGACCTCCGATCGGGACGGCCGCGGGATGAGCTAAGATGCCGGGCCCTGTGCACTGTGGGCGTTGACTGGCCTTGCCCCCGTGCTCTGTTTGCACGACGCCCGTTTGCGCTGGCAATTTAATTAGACCAATTAGGCGAAAACGGGTGCTGATAAACATTGGCATCCAGCGTGCGGTCACGCGGCAAGTGGCATGGCAAACAATAATCGCCCCCCAAACGGTTGGGTTGACGCAAACGTTACGGTCGGATGTGGCGTTGCTGCAGGAATCGCAATAGGATTAAGTTTATTTATAAGGATTGGAATATTATTTCTCGATTACTTTTTTTTTGCACGAATGAATAGTTAGCCAAAAAAAAGTGAAAAAAATAAATGAAAAAAATATTTTTATTATCAATGCCATTTCCACCAAACTATTATTAATTTTGTCTTATTTTAAGGGTTTTTGAAATATGCATGAGGTAGCGTAAGTATTAGAACAAGTGCAATAGATTTGAATTTTAAAATTATCGGTTGATCCTCAGCAGATGTTTAGGATAGCTTAGAGTGTAATGAATTGAAGGAAAAGATAAACAATTATTGAACGAAACTATCCATATTTCAAGCAATAAAACATTTTTTATCATTGATCCAATTGAAATAAATGCAGCAGAAGTGCAAAAGTAACATCCCAAATTCAAATGAATACCCCCCCCCCTGCCCTGTGGCACATGCACCTTATTCTGCGATGAGAAATTGCAACAGATTCGTTCACGTAAACAGATGGTGAACCGCTGCGATAACTAGGTGCTGAGCGGATGATTCAATTTCTAAGCAATATGTTGCACCGCTTCCTGTCCGAACGCCGCACTGTGTGTTCCTCGTCTCTCACACCGATGCCGCCGCTGTCCAAACAAATCGTTAAATCTCATCCAGCGCCAACGCCAACTCCGACTCACACCTTTACTCCGGTGCAAACGCTTCCTTTGGGCGCTCGTGCGCTCACGTACCGGACGTGATTTGCTGCCGACGCTTGTTAGCCAGGCTGGCTTCCTGGCTGCTCACTCCCAAAGTGTGGGTGGAAAAATCGCGCAGGGCATGAAAAATCAATCTCAAAAGAAAGAATCGCTTGATGTAAACAGCATATCGTGGGATTTTTTTTCGCTCACAATGAACTTCCACGATGCGAAAGGAATTTAAATTATATATATATATGATGTACGCTTCTACTCAATATTTTCATAGATTAAAAAAATTGTAATAATTATTCTTAATATACCGAATGATGGCTCTAACAAACTGTGTCATGAACAATGAGTGAGATAGTCTAAGAACAGATGAGCAAAACATCTGCTCCACACATGTTAAGTGTATAAGTGTTTAAATATATAATCGTTGAGGGATTTTAATTTTTTATAATTATCAAAGTTATTTGTGTTTGAAGAAACTCCCTTTTTTTGGTTTATTTAGAAGACAGAAAAGGCTTAAATCAATTTAAAAATGTTCACATTTTTCACGCTTCTCAACTTCTCTTTAAATATGATTGATATGCTTTAACATTTTCCATTAATCACAAAAGATACCTGCAATCGTTCAACTGAAACGAAACATTCGCATAAGAAAACAAACACAATAAACAATAAAGCTCCCTCGCGCAACATCCTTCCACTTTAAACGGATACGAATGACGAGCGAAGTTACTAAAAACCACCAATAAAAATATCAATTGAAAGGCAATCGAAAACTATTGGAATAACCGAATAAAAAAGTTAAAAACGCATTACAACAGTTATTATTATTGATTATAAGTTTTAATATTGTAATATATCAGAAATCAAAGCATCTATGACGATATTGTTGTGAACAACCCTTATTACTCTTCCTTAACGATTCGTTTATCTTCATTTATAGCCTAACTTAACTCTTTACTTAACTTGTTGTTCACTTATAGGATAAATATATTAAAATTTACTCTACAAACGTGAGAAAATTGAAACATAAAACATAAACTCATATAACTTGTGCCAGATTATGTTCATTATTAGTTTCGTATCTTGTGCTATTGTCACCTTTAATGTTGGGCCTTTAATAATTTTGATTATTTAAGATATTTTTAAGCTCTCACAACTGGCCCCTATACTCTCCTATATACAGTATCTCAAACTCAAAATGGCACACTTTGAAATCACACCGATTCATCGTTTTCCAAAGCCCATATGTAGTTTTCGCATACATTTTCACACAATTGATACATTTTGATAGAGCCATCTTTTAGCATATTAAAAATAATTATTACATAATTTTTAATCCAAATGTTAGTTCGAAATAGCCGAAAAAGGCAATAAAATCCCCATTTTTTCACCCAATCTCAAAGTGGGACACATGAAACATCATTTTTATGATGTACGCTTCTACTCAATATTTTCATAGATTAAACAATAAAACATTTTTTATCATTGATCCAATTGAAATAAATGCAGCAGAAGTGCAAAAGTAACATCCCAAATTCAAATGAATACAAATGGTTTATTTCAGTAATCAAATTGTTTATTTTATTAATGTCTATAGTATGCAATTTTGAATTCATGCACATTGATTTGATATGTTGATGCAAAATAAACTTTTAGACGTCTGAGATATATTCGTAATCGCTTAAGGGAGCCTTTCTTAAAAAGGTTAATTAATTAAATTTGTTTTACTTTCGATCACCCAACATTTAAAAAATAGATCAAATTTGACGAAATATAAGTATTTGTATAAAAAATATTCAAAAACAGTCTTTCAATACACTCAAAAAACTGTTTAATACAGTTGAAATTATATTAAAAATTCAAACCATCTTGATATTGCGAGTATCACTATATCGGAGTTAATACTTGAAAAATTATGTATGCTTGAAACCATATTGGAGTTAATGCTTGATACAACAAAATTTGCTTGAAAATTTTCAATTCAGTAACCAAACGATAATGTAATTTTAGTTTCATTATCCTCAATATTATTTAGGTACATTTTTTAATACGAATCCTATTGTTGAAACTTTTGAGTCAACACAATGGGGTGGATTCAAGCGCACAATGGGGCATTCCGTTCACCGCGCGTCAAATACAACGCGGTTTCTTTTCATGCGTACAACTATGGACACAATACACTCGTTGACACTCGGTTTCTGTGCAAACGAGTTCGTCCGTATCAATAACAGAAGCGTTTTCCATTGACCGCGGTTCCATAAACGTAACAAAGCATCTAGTTAGCAGCCGTGCAATTTCTGGTGCATTGTTTCCGCAATTGTTTGCGGCGCGGATCATTGCAATAGCTATTCTGCCATTTGTGGTTTTATTGGATCTATACTTTATTGCTATATTACCAAGCCGTACTGGAAGCAACGATAACGAGTGCAGGGATAGAGATGCACTAGGTACAAATGGAACGCCGTTTCAAAGAAGGTCATGAAGGTTGTGAATGGTGAATGTTGTAGATGGCTTCATTAGGATATAACAAGCTATCACTGTTTGTTATGTTTTATTTATTTGTTGGGATAGAAAAGAGACCTATTTCAGATAATTTAATGAAACATGTTGACTTTTGATGTTGAAATAAACTTTCCTCATACTACAGAATGGAGGCGCCCAATTGTTTACAGACTGAATACGAAACTGAAAGATTTTATCTTAATTTAACGGAAACTCCAAGGTTATTTGAATTATCAAACATTTGATAAGCTTTTTTATTTTTCTAACAATTTGAATTTATAAAAAAATATATATATACATCATAATTGCAAATTGCACAGTCAAGCAAGGTATTGGAACCTCATAATGCCATAGAAATGGAGGTTCAAATGAGTTAAAGTGCAATATTTGTTTAATTGTTTCTTTATATCACAAACAACTTAAAAATCTACATAAGTTTTGCAACCAACAAGAATAAATTTGAGCAACAACTTTTCACTGGTTCTACAGAAAATTTACGTGCCTATTGCTAGCCGCATAGGATTACAGCATGCCTTAGTTACCAACCGAAAAGTATACACCCCCAAAAACAATTTGAAAATCTGCTTCCTGATGCGGAAATTCAATTGAACGTAGGTTTTATTTAAAACTGTGCTATGTCGCTCTTCCTCTCTCTCTCTCTCTCTCTCTCGTCATTTCGCAACTCTCCCAACGAGCAAACATTATGCACGCAGAACACGGAGCTTTGAAAATCAATTTCACTGTTCCATCCGAGCGTCAACGTTGGTTTAACATGGAAATGCGCGCAAAAAAGTTCAATTCCATCAAATCATACTTTCTGTTTCGCCTGTGTGTGTGTGTGTGAAGTTCGCTCACGCACACTGCGCCGCCCTAAACCGGAACGCAAATGTTCGCTGGACAAAGTTTGAATGACATTTCCACCACAGGCAAGAAGTCAATCGGAGAATTAATTCCGGGCTCGTATCGAGGTGAGATGCGTTTGTCTTTCATCAAATATTCATCACGTCCAAACAGACGGCGGGAGTGCAAAGTGATAAAAATCGTGTTCGAAACTCTGGGAAGGTCAAAATCTCGTGTAAAGCCTATGTAAACACAAAAGATGACAGGTTTGAATTTTGGACAAACAATTTTTTGGAAAAAATTTGCAAACATCACGAATAAAATATGAATATGAATGATTAAATGTGGTATAGAACGAATTAAGAGATAACTCTTGGTCGGAAATTGTTCGCTTCGTTATTTCGTTATTCTTCGTTTCTCCAACATTGTAGATTTTCTTGCACCTCGATCAATCAAAATCTCTACAGTTATTTTTAAAGCCATTTGATCTTGATAAAAAGGCACAATTGAGTTTAACAAATGATACACTTTATTCAACGATCGGCATGAAAGACAACGCTTTGGAATGATTGAATGCTCTGCATAAAAAATAGACAGCTCATAAACAACTCCAGTTTTCTCTTGCTTTTCGATAAATATCGCAACATCTTTTCTATGGACAAAATTACATTTTTTCCCCATGAGTTTGATGTTCCTCACGATGTTGTTGCTGATATTCTCCTCTTTGAAAATGTTAGCTAAAGCGGTTGTATGGAGAATAACCAGATAGCCGAGAGAAAAAAAAATCTGCCGTGCTGTTGCATTATAGATGAGCCGCTTTGTATCCGGGTGCGGATGCGTCGCTATCACTCACTTTTTTCTTGTTCTTCAGCATGGTGATGTCCCGGGAGTCCTGCGCGTTGCCGGGCGTTTTCGAGCCCCACAGCCGGAAGGCCATCTGTATGTAAACGAAGCTGATGACGAACAGCGGCACAAAGTACTGTACCAGCACCAGCACGTAGCGGTAGAACTTGATCTCCGAGTACTCGAAATTGACCACCTTGCAGAACGGCACGGTAATGTTGGTGTACGTTTCGTTCATGCCGCCTGGAGAGAGAGAGAGAGAGAGTAAGAGAGTGTGAGATAGAAAAAACATATGTTGGAGAGATAGTCAGAATTTTCCTATGAATGGAAGCGGTGATGCTCACCCAGTGCAATGTAGGACACTGGTCGTACTCGTAACGCGAACAGCATCGGTGCGGCCAGTGCAAACGATAGCATCCAGATGGAGCTGATGACGAACTTGGAGATGTTTTTCGACGTCCGTGCTCTGAGAACGAGGAACCAAGTCAATGGTCACGCTGGTCACATTCTTCATGCGCTTGGAGCAAGTAACCCGCTAGCTGACTCACCTGAGCGGGTTGATGATGGCCCGATGCCTGTCAACGGCGATGGCTGTGAGCGTGAAAACGGACACGTTGACGCTGATCAACTGCACGAACGGGCAGAACGGGCACATGAAGTCGGGCAGGTTCCAGCGCTGCAACAGTGCCGCCTGGAACTGGAACGGAATGACGAACACACCGATCGTTACGTCGGCCAGCGCCAGGTTGGCGATGAACATGTTCGTGATCGTCTGCATCTGCTTGGTGGTGATGACGATCCAGATCACCAGCGAGTTCCCTATCACCGCCAGGATGCTGATGGTGCCGTAAAACACGGACAACAGCACCAGCAGCCCGATCGGCACTTTGTACAGGTTTTCTTTTTGGAAGATACGGAGAACGGAAAGTTGATGGATGTAGAGTGGTATGCAATTTGAGCGAACGTACGCGCGCCTACCATCTTCCAGCACTATCCGCACGTCCGTCTGGTTGAGGGTGTAGTTGTTGGCGGTATGATATGCCACGATATCCGTTGCTTGCATGGTAGCTGGAAAAATGAAGAGGAAAAATAGGCGGTGGTGATGACTACAGGGAGCATATAATCTACCAAGTTTGCTCTACCGGCAAGAAGAACAGCTACAAGGAAACAGACGGTAGCCTTGATTACAGATGTAGACAAGCAAATGTCTTCCCTATCCCAATTGCTATCATTACTGTTCAGTGCGTCCATCATGTATTTCTACGAACACAGCGTGTGGTGACTGTTTATAGCGGAGCAATTTATGTCTGACAGACATTCTGGGAAATTCATGAAAAAGCTTGAGAGATGGATCGTCGATGCGATAGTTTAATATTCGATGAAATGGCATCAAACCCGAGTAAACCCTAGATATTTTTACAACCAATTAATTACCATCATTAACAAAATTGATTTCAAGAACACGTATGCGAAATTCATAACGTGAAGGAATCCCGATTGTTCTAATTTGTTCAATTAGTGTTGACGAAACTCTCTTGGCCGGAACAAACGGCACAGAAGAAAACTGCGCTCAAAACTAAAACATGACACTAATTAACCTTCGCTCTTCGCGTCGTGAACTTGAGCATTCTTCTGTCAAACCCCTTCACTTCCGTGGCTGCCGGCGCCGGAAGCGGAATGCTATTATGTGCAGAAATAAGTGCACGAATCCGTAAACCATCGTCCCATGATTGAGTGTCTCGATCGGGCAGCTATTTTCGATTTCGTCCAGTCAGGTGGAGTGAATTTTTCACCCGATTGCACACACCGTGAGATACATTCTCCATTTCGCACCGAGTGGTAGGGTGGGAGTGATTTTGCACAGTGTGCTTCGCTCTTGCACGCACTTGCACTGCATACAGGAAGGATGCTCTGTTTATTGGCTTTATTGACTTCTGGTACGATTCACCTGAAGTCTAAAAACACTGACCTCAAACGGAAATCCGGGCATTCCTTCCTTCTCTTAGCTGGATTCTGCGCAAGAATGAGTATTTTATTATTCTTATTTATGTTAGTCAAGCTACCAATCACAAAACTACTGTCACAACTTTCATGAACAGAAATGCTATTTTTGATGTTTTTTTAATGAAAGTTGTTCAACACATTTTCAAGAAAAAAATACGAGAAATTCCGTTTATAATATAATAACCAATCAACTTAATTTGTCTTAACACTGTATCAAACAACACTGAGTCAAAACTGGCTTCCCCAAAACCAAAAAACTTTGGAAAACCCCTAAAAAATCTGACTGAAAGACATTCCGTTTCGCTGAAGAAACTCTAACTTCTCTAACTATATTATTCATTGTACCTCATTGTGTCGAATTTTCAGACACGTAAGAAGGTGTCCAAAAGCGAACTTATGATAAAAGAAATCAGCTGAACATCATTGATAAGCAAGGCAACCGCTCAACTTTAAGTCGTACGGATTTCCATTTCGGGTTCAATACGATCAATACGGAGAAAAAAATTATGTGCCTTTAATATGCTTTCCAGAGCGTGCACATTCAGTAATAGTTAATAAAGTTTAGCCTTATATACAACCAATTCAATCGATTCTTTAAATAAAAGAAAAACAATCTTTACAGTCTATTTGAGCATTTCAAGACGCCATATTTCAAGGCTGCTGAAAATTCTTATTCTATTTATTTCTCCATATTTATGTACAATTACATGATTTGACACATGATTCCACAAGACTTCACAATTGAGCAGAACAATATTTAAAAAAAACGATGTTTTCGAGATTTTTTCGCTTCTAAGACAAAGTATAATAAAGCACACAACAACAGCTACAAATGGCGTGTTTTAATATCTTCACATTTTTACTAGTTAGAATGTTGTAGACTCATTTTTTAATTTTCTTTCACTTCTTATAAATATCTTGAATCTATCAATCTGTGCTTTGTGACGTCTTAAGTTTACAATCATTCTACCTTTTGTGCAAAAAAAGCCTCTAACAACATCCAACTGCTCGATAATCATTTGTAAGCAAAACGCCGCAAAGTATGCAATTCAATGTTTTGGATGTTTGCTTTTTTAGACATACCACTATTTCGTTTATATTTCAGTGCTCATATGCATTTATTATCACAACTAACGAAGTTTTTTTTACTTATATGTTGTTCAGAAGGTTCAGAAATCTATATTTTCAAAAAGCGTAAATACGTATTCTTCGAACCAAGCACAAATAAAATATGCAAAACTCTCGCACATCAAATATAGAAACGAAAATGGAAAAGAATCAAAAGCCACTTACTCATTGATTTCCGGCCACGTCACGTGCAGGATGTTGTAAAGCTGCAGAGGAAACCAGCAAATGCCGAACAGCGCCACAACAATGATCAGCATTTTGATAACCTACAACCGACGGGCGGATTGAAGGAAGAAAGAAGTGCACGAAAGAAAAAACGATCACTTTTACGCTTTTTAATGTGCCTGACCTGATTGCAGTTGGTTTGATAATGCGCTACAAATTGTGAGATTATGCGTTAGTTTTGCATGAATAAGTTTTTTATAACTGGGGGATAGTGGCCTTTGTTGTGAAGTAAAACAACGTACGTTTTCAATTTCTATTCGAATTTGCTCAAATAATTATAGCAGGCAAAAGTGCCACACAACCATTCTGCAAATAAAGGAGTGAGCACGGATTATCTGATGGGATCTTGCCTGTATGTTTTTTATGTCAAATGTTTGCACTCATCTCATTACACCTTATTGAAAAGTCGAAAGTCAAACATGCTTTCAACTTTCTTTGTTCCAAGTCAATATGAAGTCAGCGACAAAGAACTACATTCAGTCTCGACGGGCGGCACTCTTTTTTTCGCCGTGTATTTGATTGCGTAAACAATGCGTCTTCAATTAGCGTCGAACATTCGACAGCTTTGTCAAAGAGCAAAATTTGCGACAGAACCAGCAGGCAGACTAGAACCACCTCCAATAACATTAAATTAGATTTTTATTATTCTGGGAAATTCATGAAAAAGCTTGAGAGATGGATCGTCGATGCGATAGTTTAATATTCGATGAAATGGCATCAAACCCGAGTAAACCCTAGATATTTTTACAACCAATTAATTACCATCATTAACAAAATTGATTTCAAGAACACGTATGCGAAATTCATAACGTGAAGGAATCCCGATTGTTCTAATTTGTTCAATTAGTGTTGACGAAACTCTCTTGGCCGGAACAAACGGCACAGAAGAAAACTGCGCTCAAAACTAAAACATGACACTAATTAACCTTCGCTCTTCGCGTCGTGAACTTGAGCATTCTTCTGTCAAACCCCTTCACTTCCGTGGCTGCCGGCGCCGGAAGCGGAATGCTATTATGTGCAGAAATTATACGGCAATGTGAAACACGCGCCACACCAGTGTCGCGTTGCACACTCCAACTTAAAAAAAAACAACGCGACGAATTCAAAAACTTTTCTCAGCGTGTGCTCACAGCTGGTGGAGAAGGCACACGTTCATGGGGCAGCTGTGCCCCATTGCCCTCCGACCTTCGGGCGGAAGTAATAAAATTGCAAATTAGGTACCAGTTGAAGGCGGGTAACATAGTGCAGCGTTAGGAAGAAAGTCCGCTCTATCGCTCTATCGCTGATTGCAGTTGGTTTGATAATGCGCTACAAATTGTGAGATTATGCGTTAGTTTTGCATGAATAAGTTTTTTATAACTGGGGGATAGTGGCCTTTGTTGTGAAGTAAAACAACGTACGTTTTCAATTTCTATTCGAATTTGCTCAAATAATTATAGCAGGCAAAAGTGCCACACAACCATTCTGCAAATAAAGGAGTGAGCACGGATTATCTGATGGGATCTTGCCTGTATGTTTTTTGGGCGGCATGCTCGGGTACATGTTCGGTGCGATCGATTGGAGCGCCCTCCCGATTGGCCAGTACTTCGAGAGCAACGAGGCAGCCGTCTTCACCGCGAACTGGATCGTGCTGCTCGTCGGACTGGTAAGCACACTGTCCAGCTTCGCGGAGATCCCGCTGCCGGTGCAGGAGCGCGATGAGCTACTACGCCCGGTGACGCACTGGATGCTCCAGAACGAGGTCAAACGCATCCGGGGCGATGAGTACGCGGCCCAGACGACCCTCACCGAGAGCATCGGCTTCCGGCAGTTCGTGCGCAACACCGTCCAGATGCCACGCTCGATGAAGATCCTCTGCCTGACGCAGTTCCTGTCGCACATGGGGTACCTGCCGTACTGTCTGTACTTTACCGACTTTGTCGGAGCCGAGGTGTTCAACGGTGACGTACAGGTGACGATGGAGCGGTTGAGCAACCGCACTGCGCGAGATTAGCGATTATGGTCTTATCTTTCGCGCGATACTTCTTGTAGGCTCCGGAGCACTCGGCACCGTTCGTGCGGTACGAGGAAGGACTGCGCTTTGCCTGCTGGGGAATGGCGCTGTTCGCGGGGTGTGCCTCGCTCTACTCGCTGGTGATTGAAAAGCTGATTGATCGGGTCGGTGCACGCCCGGTCTATGTGTTCGGGCTGATGGTGCACTGCGCGGGAATGCTGGCGATGGGATTTCTGCGCAACAAAGTCATCGTGCTGCTGTGCTGCTCACTCACCGGCATCATGTACGCCACCATCTACTCCATTCCGTTTCTGTTGATCTCGCATTACCACTCGAAGAACTCGGTAAGTCCTTTTGGAACCTTTATCTGCCCTGCTGTACCTTCGTTGTAACTTCCATTTCAATTTTACTTCTTTCAGTTCCACATGGAAGAAGGTAAATTTGTTGAAAGCTCCACGCCACGTGGATTCGGCGCGGATGTGTCAATGATGAGCAGCGTCCTCTGCCTTGCCCAGGTATGTCACCCGTTGCCTTCCAAGCGGTTCTATCACCTGACCTGGTTATCCATAATTTGCAGCTAATCGTTTCACTGGTGATGGGCGTTCTAATCGATGCAGCCGGTACGACGACCGTGATCACGTTCGTCGCCGGTGGATGCTCCCTCCTGGCCGCAGCGTCCGCCATGACCGTCCTGTACATGGGTCTTTAAACGCGCTGACAAACGCCGGCTTCCGTACCGTAACTCTCCCAGGTCGTGTTAGTATTAGTGAGAGACGTTGGCGTTTTCACCGCACGACCACATCCATCGATTCCATGTGAGGGTTTCGCCAATTTAGCAAACAAGTTAAACGGTCGGAGTCTCTAATTGATTTACGTCTTACATTAGAATGCGGATGAATCTTCAATT
>KZ070003.1:9493-20231 GCA_002091845.1 Anopheles cracens
TTTCAGATCGAGGAAAAACCTTCAAACCTGCCTCCGCGGCGCCTGCCTGCCTGCTTGCCCGCCGATGAAGAAGTATATTTTGCCTCCATACGAGGAGGTGTGGGAAGTTTGTAAATCTTCTAGTTTGTGGTGGTTTTTTCGCGCTCGGGAGTTGGTTCGCCGGGCTCGGGCACCGTAAAGAAGCTAATGTTCACCGCTGAAGAACGTACGAGCGAGAAGGGGCCGAGGCCGTCCATACACCCCGAAAACCCACAAGACGGAAGTTTTCCGACGGTTCGTGGCTTTCGGTGCGCACACACCCGTACGCCATGTGCAAGTGTCGCACACGAGTTTTTCCTTATTTAAAATTTGCTCCATCGATGGCGACGCGGGCGACCACAGCGAACGCGACGACGTTGTTATACACATTAAAAAATGTCGTAAAATATGGCACGGTAATTAACGGCACCGGCGGTTGTAACCGCTGCGTCCGGAGTGAGTTCCGCCAGCGCTGTGTGAGTTGATGTAAACTGGGGCAATGTATATAGCGACTTTTTTTTTGCTCTCCTTTTCTTCGCTCGCATTCTGCTGCATTTTCTGCATTATGAGCACATAGGATGTTTGTTTTGGTGTACGTGTTTCACCGTGCGTTCGCGTTATATATGTGATCCGCATGGTGGCGTACCCAAACTCACCGGCGAGTCTGGCAAATTTCATTCGACGCGTTTCTGCAAATCTCGCTTAGTCATCTGTAGCACTTAATTTAATTAATGTGAAATTTTCTGTACCATGGGCCAGGTTACTAATTTCGTTTGAGTGTTGCTTATCGCGGACTGAAATTCACGCTTCCAGTGGATTAAAAATGTACATGTTTGCTTGGTGTGGAATTGTGTTACCATACGTAATTTGTTGACGTAACATGAGGATGTCCTTTGAAAATTGGTGATTTTTTTTGTTTTCACTCATAAAAAAGCCTTTTTGACATTTTATAGCTATACTCTCATGCATTGCATTGCGTATATTTCATTAGTATAGCCATGTTTTTTCTCAAAATTTTGCAACTTAATGTAGCACAATACATTTGCAGAAGTTTTCTGTTGATTTTTACAGAAATTTCGATTATAACGTCGTACACACTATTTAAAATATAAAAATCGCAATAAAATAAAATGAAATCAATCGCAAATCAAACACATTTGCAATTTTTTCGGAAAATTTACCATGTTGTAGCGGAAATAAATATAAAACAAACGAGCATATTTGATCTTCATACGTTTATACATGCAGTTTATGACACAGTTAAACTCGAAGTTGGATCAGGATCGAACAAAAATTTAGGAACCTACCGGTTTTCCCTTTCAAGTAACGGATAGTACTGTAGTGAATTCCTTCGATAATGATTTTCGTCAAAATCATTTCAATTGCATGTTTACTTTCAATGCTTCAGCAAAACACTCCGTATGCTTGTGGCAAACGGAAATGTCCCATTGTGACAGGAAAACACAACGAAAATAAGCATGCGTCCTGTTCGACAAACTGACAGCGAACACAGCCATGCAAAACACTTGTCCAACCGCACCAACCGATTGCCGTCATTTGCCTCCCGCTTTCGGCATCTTCAGTACAAAGACACTCGATACGGGCTTAAATTGATCCGACGGAACAGAAGAGGGGGAAAAAAACCCCCTATTGAACACATTTATTATGTAGCAAATTCAATTAAATCCACCCGTGGCGTTTCACCTGCCACACGGGCCCGTGCCCGCTCGTTACAATAACCAATTAATAACATGACATATAGTTCCGCCAGCGCTGTGTGAGTTGATGTAAACTGGGCCAATGTATATAGCGACTTTTTTTTTGCTCTCCTTTTCTTCGCTCGCATTCTGCTGCATTTTCTGCATTATGAGCACATAGGATGTTTGTTTTGGTGTACGTGTTTCACCGTGCGTTCGCACGTTATATATGTGATCCGCATGGTTTCGTACCCAAACTCACCGGCGAGTCTGGCAAATTTCGTTCGACGCGTTTCTGCAAATCTCGCTTAGTCATCTGTAGCACTTAATTTAATTAATGTGAAATTTTCTGTACCATGGGCCAGGTTACTAATTTCGTTTGAGTGTTGCTTATCGCGGACTGAAATTCACGCTTCCAGTGGATTAAAAATGTACATGTTTGCTTGGTGTGGAATTGTGTTACCATACGTAATTTGTTGACGTAACATGAGGATGTCCTTTGAAAATTGGTGATTTTTTTTGTTTTCACTCATAAAAAAGCCTTTTTGACATTTTATAGCTATACTCTCATGCATTGCATTGCGTATATTTCATTAGTATAGCCATGTTTTTTCTCAAAATTTTGCAACTTAATGTAGCACAATACATTTGCAGAAGTTTTCTGTTGATTTTTACAGAAATTTTTTTTTCATGTGTGTAGAATTGATGTTATTGGCTGATAACGATAAAGGGTCGAAGTGCGATAGTTACTTTTATTTTTTGATATTTTATTTATACAACTTATCAAGCATATTCTTCAAAAGAGCAAATTGACTAAAGATGCTTAAACTAAGGATACAACGCAAAGTTTTGAGAATCAAACATTATTTATATAATTTGTATCAACCATACACAACTGCGCATATTATTTTTAAATAATCTATTATTTGTTAGAAAATCTTCAATAATTGTATATGAGTAAAATTCAATTACGCTTAATTTGTATTTTTATATGATTTTGCTTTATTTATTTTGTTATTTTTTTATGTATGAAAATATATTTTTATTTATTTTTTTTATTCGTTGTTTTTCGTCCCGAAGGAAATGCCACCCGTTCGCCCACGCCTCTGCGAAAAGTCACCTTGTATGCGCAGCAACCCACCGGAGAATGGGGTGAACCGAATGGGGTTTGCCTAAACTCACACGCTTTGTTTTAAGACGGGATGTTTTCGTGTGCCGAATGCGGAACCGCTCCCCCCCCCCCTGCTCTCCCGCCAACCGTTCGCCATTCTTCTTCCGCCTCACGCATCATCCAGCCAGCGGAATGGAATTCACGAACCGGAGAACTCTAAACCTCTAAACCGTTGGAAAAGTTACACACTCGGTCGGTTTCCTGGCGTGTACATAGTGTGCCTCCTTACCGCGCCATCCGACCTTCCATGAATATTTCTACGCCACGGGATCATCCTTACAGTGAGTGATTCGGATTCGGCATTCAACGCTCCCTCCCCCAACTACTCGCTGCCTCCTCTCCCCCTTCCACCTCGCAAAAGCCACTTGAACTTTCGATGGCTTTTGAGGTAGATTTCGTAGACATTCGAGTGGGTGAGTGAGTGTGTGTGTATGTGGACAGTTTCATGATTCATGTGGGTAAGCTCACCCATGCTATGGGATCGGCTCCCAGGCGCCCCCTGTCCTCGTGCGAACCGAATTCGAGTCGGTTGGAATACGCTCCGGTCGGTTCCTTCCCCCGACTGGCTCCCGCAAGACAAAGAAAGAAAAGATTTAGCAACTTCCGAGAGTTTGGTGCGTGGCTTCTGCGTGGAAATCCAATTCGAATAAATTGGACTTTTTGGAGTTGGTTGGTTCGAGCTCGGGGTGGAGCGAACGCCTGGGGTGAGCGGGCGGACCCACAGATGACACAGTTAAGGGGTTCGGGTTTAACGCTTTACGCGCGGCATAGGTGTGAGGTTTTAATTCGAAACAGTTGTTTATTGTCAGTTTGTCATTTTAAATGAACGAGAAGATACGTTTCCTTATGTTTTTTTTTAAGGACACTATTTATTGGCATTCGACAGGGTGTGGAAAATTAATGAAAACCATCTGGATTTCCCTGTGCTCGAGCGTTCGGGCTCACGCTGTGCATCGATCGTCTGTTTGGCCCCCCGGTGCCTGTGACGCAGTTTCGAATAAATCCTGGCCCCGGCGTGGTGGCAGCTTGCGCTGCTGCGACACACAGCGAGTAGTGGCTAAATCAAATATCATTAAAATGTATGGGTTTCTGGGGCGGCGACAGTGGGAGCTGAACGCGCAGCAGCTTCAGTAGTCACTAGCCATGTCAATAATTCAATTCCATGCACGCGGTTCGGAAGTTCGGCAAACGGCTTGTTTGGCTTTGGTTGGCGCAGTTCACGCACCACTGTCTTCGGCGGAAGCGTTTTTCGTCCCGAAGGAAATGCCACCCGTTCGCCCACGCCTCTGCGAAAAGTCACCTTGTATGCGCAGCAACCCACCGGAGAATGGGGTGAACCGAATGGGGTTTGCCTAAACTCACACGCTTTGTTTTAAGACGGGATGTTTTCGTGTGCCGAATGCGGAACCGCTTCCCCCCCCCCTAAAAAACCCCCTATTGAACACATTTATTATGTAGCAAATTCAATTAAATCCACCCGTGGCGTTTCACCTGCCACACGGGCCCGTGCCCGCTCGTTACAATAACCAATTAATAACATGACATATGCAAATAGGAAACAACCGGACCGCCCGGCACGCCGCTTGCCCACTTCGCGAGCAGCGAAAAAGCGAACAAGCGCACATGCAAATAGCGCCGTAAACTGCACCGCGGAACTGCATCCGAAACTCCGAAACGGCTGGTTGGCAAACAACGAAACTCACACACGCGAAAAAAGAAGAAAAGTGTTTGTGTACCGTGCAACCGAAATGGCTCACTTGCTCGTTTGTTTGTTTGTTCTTCTCGAGCGCGCGTTTCCAACCCCCCTCGAGCTTCGCGATAGCAGCGCCTACTCTGTTGCACCGCGCCGATACGCAACTCGGGATGGGGGATTTACACGTGACCTCTTCTCTTGTTCGTTCACACCGCACACCGTGGCGCTGATTGATTTGCCTTTCCGTGGCCACGCGCCATGAGCGCCACCGGAGTGGGGAGTGGTGAAATAAAATTTAAAAATTTATCTTCCTCCCAACACACTCTCCCACCCATGTCCCGCGAGCGGTGAGTGGGTGAACAAAAATTTAGGAACCTACCGGTTTTCCCTTTCAAGTAACGGATAGTACTGTAGTGAATTCCTTCGATAATGATTTTCGCCAAAATCATTTCAATTGCATGTTTACTTTCAATGCTTCAGCAAAACACTCTGTATGTTTGTGGCAAACGGAAATGTCCCACTGTGACAGGAAAACACAACAAAAATAAGCATGCGTCCTGTTCGACAAACTGACAGCGAACACAGCCATGCAAAACACTTGTCCAACCGCACCAACCGATTGCCGTCATTTGCCTCCCGCTTTCGGCATCTTCAGTACAAAGACACTCGATACGGGCTTAAATTGATCCGACTCCTACCTTGCTACTTTGTAAAAAATATATGATATATCATAGATTATTGTTATGAAAAATATATAATTGTTTCTTTGAACAATATGAAAATTTGAAAATGATTGAACTTAATCTTCATTTCTTGTTGTAATGTTGATGATTGTTCTTTCTTACATTGATCAATAAACGGGGAAGGAAGAGAAAACGTGTTAAATTAGTTCAGAAACACTAGTCCGTATTAGAATAGGTTTTGTATAAAAGTAATTGTAACCAAATTTCATTTTCATGACTGTTTAGAAAGCTTTCAATTTGATGCTTTTTCAAAACATAAGAAGCTTCAACGGTAGAACTAAGTGTAAACACTTTCTCGATCGCATCGGAAAGCATATTTTGTTGGCCCCAATGCCGAACGGAACCGTTCTACCGGCGGAACCCGTGTTCCGGGAACGCTGTGTCGTAAACCAACAGTTTACGTTGTTGGCACGGGCACAAATAAATTGTATTCACGTACATCGTTCCTTTGGCGAGATGCATCGCCAACAAAAACTCCCCAAATCGAAAGTGTTGCCTCGGTTCCGAAATGGCACCCATGTAGTGACGCCGCGTGACTCCATGATTTGACCATCATCCATCATTTGGTAGCCGGGGACAGGGTCCCCCAGTACCGGCGGACGCTGGTGTGAATCATAAATCGTGTCCATCGGTTCGGTTCGCTTGTCAGCCGGATTACCGGACGGGTGGAGCGCGGCCCGCCGTGCTTATGGGTAACCGTTTAGTATCGCGTAAGCGGCTTTACGTCCAGCACGGGAACGACGCCCCGGCACGCACACGTACACACCGTGCGTACACATTGTAGCCGGGGGATTACGGAGATCAACGTAGCGCTTGTCATTGCGTGCCCGACCAGGGACGGTTTTACAACAGCGGCACCGACGTGTCCGCGTACGACGTGCCATGTTTTGCATGTCTTTTCGACAAATCAATTGATGGGGTACCTTCGTACTACCCGGCTCGCAACGGCTGCTGCTGCTGGCCCCTTGTCGCCCAGAGCTTTCCGGCTTCCATAATCCTTTTCACTAATCTGCTTTACTGCCGGAGTGGTATCGCCGGCAGCGGTGGCAGAGTTAATACGCCGGTGTTGGTTGTTGTGGTACCGCCCCGGGCACAAGTATAGGTAAGTATCCGATCGATCGGAAGCGGCGGAAAGGCTTCATGTCTGTCTGTCACTTGTAGCACCGGCGCGGCGGCACACGCGGTGTAAAAGCGAAAGCATGCGCCACCGGAAACATATGCAGCAACACACAAACTGTGTATTGAACTGCGGCAGCAGCAGCAAAAAAGGGCATCCCTCAATATCCATGGTTTTCGGTTTCGGTCTCTGAAATGCTAATTTCCCGTTTCCCGGATGTGTGATACGCATCCGAAGGGGATGGTTGACAGCCAGTTCCACCTTTATTTATTTACGTTTTTTTGCGGGTGAAACACACCCACCGGGTACGGGCTGTGGGCTTAGTTCGTTTCATCCTTCAAACGAACCGTCACGTTTCGTGGATCGGACTTCGGATCGAGGGCAACAGGGGGGAAAAAATGGAACAAACAAGTGGAACCTATCGTTAGCTTGTTTTTTGTTGCTACTTCCCTCTGTTGTTGTTGCTGTTGTTGTTGCTGTTGTTGGGACCATGTGTGCAACACTGCTTCTTTGAACCGCACGCCACTATACCGGCGCGATCCTTAACGGCCGGTGCGGACTGTGCGTCCTTGTCCGTAAAATATGCATACGATACTACGATGCGTGGCAGATGATTATTTATGAAGCGAAAGGGGGCGCCCGGGGTTACCAAGGGTGGCCGGGGTAAAAGGTGCATGTTGGCGTGTGCGTGTGCGTTGGATAAGGATATTCGCTAACGGAGTGTAGCGCGCAGTGCGTTATTAGGGACGTCCTACGGGTGTGGAGAGCGCCATAGCCGCACGCAAATCAAAGCCCCATCATCCCCGGGAACTGTAAGACATGCGATAGCAGCATGTTGTTGGGTCGGGCTTTATGTCTTCTTTGCACCCCCAAAGAGCATCATCAAAGCTGAAGTTCATTTTGGTGGGGTTTGGCTGTTTTTAGTGGAGCATGTGTATGTGTGTGTGCGGGAGTTAATATTCCGCAGTGGTCGTTTAGGAAAAGCTTTAAGTCCTGAATCTTGCATGTCGATAATGTTCCCGAATTATGATGAGAATTTTAAATCTTCTTTATGTTTTAGTAACGGTAACGAAATTAATAGTAGGTTCTATTCTCTCTAAAGGAGAATTTGTATATTCTTTTTATATGTTTGTGATTTTTATGTTGTATTCATATCAACCTTTTGACTCTACCCTAATTGAGTTTACTAATAAAATTAGAACTTTTTCGTTTTCTCATTCATTTAATGTATCTTTTTCCGTGTTTTATGTGTCTATTCATCACATTCCGTGTTACTTTTGAACAAATTTCATCAGTTATCATTTTTGTCCAACATTTTAAATTTATAATCGATTTTGAATTTCTCCAAAATGCCAAAATCCTTTCACCAATTGTGTAACGAGAGTGTAATGAGATTATTTGAGTACGAGAGTACTGCCTCCAAATCAAACAAATCTTAACTCATCCCTGGAATCGTTACAAACCTTCGAAACAATGAAACTTTTCCCGCCTGTTTTTCGCTTTGTTTTCAAGCTAATGTTGCTAATTCCTTTTCCCACGCGTTTTTCTTCTCTTTTCTTCTCCTCTTCCAGACGATGAACACTCGCTCGTCCACGGTGTGCTGACCAGCGACAACCTGTTCGACGGTACGGTCGTCACGAACCTAGAGCAATACTACATCGAACCGGCCGCCCGGTACTCGCCGGAGCTCGAGCGGCGGCACGGTGTCCATACTGTGATCTACAAACTCAGCGATGTGAAAATCCACCAGAACCACCACCACGGCCACCATCGCCCGCAGACGGCGGACGCGCGCAACGATAGCGCGGCGGAGCAGGGCCTGCCAGAGACGGCGCGTGGCGGCGACCCGAAGGAGCGTCCTTCCGGTGGCGAGCGTGTATTAAATTTAGCAAAAAATCACTCTAGTGCTAGAACTCAATTCAATCCCAACAAGTCTGACGGGGCCGCTGGTGGACGCTCGGCGCGATCGGCAGACGCTAGCGGTGGCGGAGTTGCCGATCCGGAGCGGCCACGACGCACCGGAACTGCGCCACGGAAAACGCGCAGAAAACGACGCTGGCTCGAGGAGGACGAAGTGGTAAGTTGGGGCTGGACGCGTCGTTACATTGGGGTTTCGCGGTGGGACGCTAAAGGCGATAGGCGAATGTCGCAGCTTTAAAGCGCCCTCGCGAGAGTCTCCATCACCAGCAAACTTTTCAGCATTATCCAATCATCATTCCCCGGGCGGTGTGTGTGTGTGTGTGTGCGTGTGCTTCCAAGGAAAACTCATTTAACAAACACGCACACACTGCCGCACCTGATCACACCGGCGGACTGAAGTTTCGCCAGTAGACCAACGGCAACGGTGGTGACACGTGACTGAAAGTGTCCTTCGTGCGTCATTGCATCCGCTGGAAGCCTGCCGCCCGGGAGCTATCAGGGATGAGTTAATTTCGTTTTCCCTCTCTTTGCGTTCAGTTCCACAAATCGTAGAATGACGAACGGGGAGGGAAAAAGTTGTTTGCCGCCGCGCTCAGCTTAGCTCGGTATGAAAAGAACAAAAAAAACGGAGAGAAAAAAAAACTAACCCTAATTCCACCGGCTCCATGCGGTACGTGCCGTCGTATGCATTTCATTAAATAATGCAGCGCAAAACACACAGCGACGGGAAGGGGTGGAACACACGGGGTGGCAGGAAGAAAGTTGCATCGAAGTTTTGCGTCGGAATCATTCGCCGCACGGGGTCGGGGCCTGGCGTGCCCGAGACACGGCATGTTACTAATCCGGCGGAGATTAGCAGGAACATGACACGAATACCATTTTATCAGCGATGGTGATATTCATTCCGGCTCCGTTCCTGGAAGACGACACTATGGAGCTAGAATGGTAAGGTCACGGACCTTGAACTCCATTTCCAATTGATGGTGTCGGTAAGGACGTGACGATGACCCTACGTGACGTGGGACGGTTGGGCGGCGTGTGTGTGTGGGCCGAAGGACACCTTGAAAACTGACAACTTTATGACCCCGCGGTGTGTGTTTTGCACGGCACTGGGAACTCATCCCACTGGTGGTCGTGTGCGCAGCCCGATAATCGACATCGGCTAAATACGTTCATTATCGATGCTGAGCGGATTTGGGGGTGGGGCCGGTGTTGCTACACGTTAAAACAAATTAAACCAAACCTGCCAACAAAACGAACCGGGGCGGTAAGCGGTCTGCCCCTGCAAACCACAATTCGCTCATGCAAAATTGACTTAGGGAAAATCTTGTTACGGTGGTCGTCGTCGTCGTGTTCGGTCAATTATCAGGAAGTTTGTTCGGCTTCTTTGTCCTTCCCGGCGGTTGGACGCAGTTGGTCTAATTGGTGGTATGTTCCACTGTCCGGTTACCGGGTAGCGATAAATTCCTCGTACGTATTGATCGTTCACGTCGGCACTGGTTGTGTTTGACCGTGGGGTAGTTGAAATTCTCACCAAAGTTGTCGGTTTGTATTTGATCGGTTTTGCCCGTAACTATCCTTCCGCGAAACTGGGTTTGAAAACTTAACGACAACTTAGAACATGCTCAATCAATCAGATTAAATGGAAAGAAGGTTTCGAATGATTTCGATTGAATTTTAGATTAAGTCGCTGGTAAGTCAGGTTTCGTTGCCAGGAATTAACTTTTTTCCAACGAAATTTTGGATACATTTGTTGTAATCATCAACAGAGCCAAGTATGTTCAATGCTTTTTACATGTTACAGTGATATCTTACATGTTAATTCGAGTTATATATTGCCAAGATATAGTTCAATTTTGATTGCTCTTGTTTCATTGTGTATCAAATCTGGACTAAACTGAACTTGACCTACACTAGGTGTTGTACCGATGGAATATCATCTTCTGCTTTCGTAAAACGTCTTAAGTGGTTATGTCTGCCAGCTGACGACTTACTAGATTTATCTCTATCATCGTAACCGGATAGTCAGTCCTTGCGAGACGATCTAGATGGAGATATGAAGTATAATGTTGCTATCCGCAATTATAACTCATTTTCATGATCATGCTATATGGGACAAACAACAAACTATCAAA
Source organism: Anopheles cracens (assembly GCA_002091845.1). Taxonomy (NCBI): domain Eukaryota; kingdom Metazoa; phylum Arthropoda; class Insecta; order Diptera; family Culicidae; genus Anopheles; species Anopheles cracens. Next base: position 19,988 of record KZ070003.1, read on the forward strand.
GAACAAGAGCCTACGATCTGCTAATGTCTACAAACTGGGATCCTAACCACCGATTTTTCGATTCTTCGATGAAAACCCCGAACACTTTAATCATACAGCGTGTAGAAGCAGAAGCCTTCCCTTTGATATGTTCGTTTCTTTTTGTTCGCTTTATTCGGCCCAGTGAATCCAATGTACCACATTTTATGCGCAGTTCCGTTTTATTGCCATTGCTGCCAACTTCAAACGGATCCGAAATAAACTC
>KZ070009.1:9532-22590 GCA_002091845.1 Anopheles cracens
GTTCTTCGACTTCTTCTTGGAGAATATTCTGAAGACGCCCTTCTTGTCCTTGCCGCCCGCTTCCTTGCCGCCCTTGATGAAGCTGGCCTCGCTTTCGCTCGAACTCTCGGCCGACTGGTGGCGTCCGCCAACGCCGGCCAGCTGTCCGAAGTCGGGGGCGACGTCGCCGGAAGCGGTGGTACGGTGTATTCTACCGCGCGAAACAAGCCAGTTTTTCGATATCGATGCAGATGTGTGCAGATTTGGGAAGTTTGATTGTTTTTTTTGAGGATAAAGGATGTTGGTTTTTGTAGGAATGGGTAAGACACATACATTAGCGACATTTAATATCACGTTGACAAAAAAAAACTGTCAGAACGTGTTCCAATGCTTTGTTTTGCCAAGATTAGTATTGTTTTATGTATAGAATATCACGTCATCCGTTTTCTTAGTGTCCCACACATGTAGTAGGCTTTGAAACAAACTTCTGTCAAAGTAGCACACTTCAAAACCTTATTGCAGAATGCTTAGTAACAGATCATAGTAGGCAGTCATGCTCTGTGATCAGGGGCCTTTTCCCCCTGTATATTAGACATCCCTCATTCTACGGGACTTGCTCATAGACCTTGAAAGTCATTCTAGCAACAAATCCAGAATTGGAATTATTTGCATCTGTCCAGAAGCGTTTGAAGGGCATCAGAATATCTGTAGATAGAAGAAGGTTGCTTCTAGACTACAGGCTAGCCAGGAAATAGTCCAGGCCACACGTTTAATCTTGATACTTGGTACTGTATGTAATATAGATCAAAACAAAACACTTAATCATTGATTAATATTATGTGCAATAACTAAATAGCAGACATAGACACGAATAAAGTAATCAGTTCTTCTGTTGTCAGTTTGAAGAATATATAAGACAAAGTAGGAGATAAAAAGCCTCAAATGCTACTCCCCAACAGAGCTCCAACCGTAATTAGTACACACAACACAAGCGATTAGCAGACAGCTCAAACGAGTTAGGGACGGGAAGATTAGAGAGTTAAGGATTAGATGAACCGAGCTACCCAGAGGAACCACACCGCACCCAGCCTGTAGGGAACCAGGGTTAGCTGAAAATGTTTTTAGGGAATGTTTGGAATGGTTTCCAGTGCATCACTATTCGATGCGGCAGTACCGGTGCTGAAGCCGTCCAGATTGATGCTGTTGCCGAACGTGTTGTTGCTGCTGTTGGCCAGATGCGATGGCACGGGCGCCATATTGCCCTGCACGTGGTGATGCGGATGATGATGGTGGTTGTGTTGCTTTCCGTTGCCGTTGTTGTGGAACGCCAAAGACTCACTGGTGCCGTTCCCATTGCCGGTCGGTTGCGTTGGAACCATCGGATGGTGCCAGGTCGTACGGGAGGTACCATTATTGCCGGTTGTTGAGGAACCTCCGCCTCCCGAACCGTGCATACGCGGTGCTGGCTGCTGTTCGCGCCTTATGAACTGATCGATCTGTTGCTTTTGTTGCTGCTGCTGCGGCAGGTGGTGATTCGGGTGAGGTTGGAACGTTGAGGTGCCGATACTATGCGGTTGCTGGTAGTGTTGCGGCACCGGATGCTGATAGCCGGACGGTGGCTTGAGCGGCGTGAACGTGCTCAACGGGGGCGACGTCGCCGGAAGCGGTGGTACGGTGTATTCTACCGCGCGAAACAAGCCAGTTTTTCGATATCGATGCAGATGAGTATATAGGTACGCATGATTAGCTTGGAGTAAATTCCTTGTAGTAGCATTCAGTCAAGACATATAATACAGCAGCAGATAATACAATTGATAATACTTTTAAAGAGATCCATGCTTCTAGGGACGTGGGCAAAAAAAATGTCGAAATACACATCGAAAATAGACCTTTGTTGTTTTGCAACAAAATTGGCAAAAAAAACCCGGAACACGTTCTTCTTCTTCGTGTAGTTCTCCGCCCGTTCGCATCGCGCATTCAGAATATTCACCGGAGCGGTGGCCGCTTTCTGCATCGCGAAATCTTCCGCATCCTTGAAGAAGCACAGCAGCTGACCGCACAGCACGGTGTAGAACGGTTTCCACGACCGCACCGGGGCCTTCTTGCCGCCGGACTGCAGTTCGTGCTTACGTTCCAGCATGCCCTGCACCTCTACCGGTGGGAGCAACGAAGCGTCCGATTCGGGCCCACCAGCTCCGGGCGCGCGCTGATTCTTGCGGAAGCTTTGCGCACGACGGCGGGTCGTGAAGGAGGGCGCCCGCTTGACCGGCTTGATGCCCATCTTCATTGAAAAATATCAGATAATTATTACGTTTTATCTAATAGGCAAATGCAATATTATTTTAAATTGGCGGGAGAAAGTCGACAATCGATTAATCATAATTCATTTTTTCTATGTTCTACCGTTATGAAAGGAATTCTATTGGAAGGAAACGTATCTTGTACGATACCGAAACGATAAAGCGATCCATTCCATCATAGTACACGTGGACGGAAAATACTAACGCCCAGTAAAAAAGATGAATAAAAATCGAACTGTGCCGTCAGCTGCTCGACGTGCTCAACGTCCGTGCCGTACTCCTCCGAACCGGCCGTCGTCATCTGCAGCTCGATCCATTCCTGCAAATCGTCGACCTCCCGCACGAACTCGTACAACTTCTTCATCGCCGCCAGCTTCTTCTCTCGCTCCGCCGCAAGCCGATTCAACTCCTGGAACTGGTACTGGATCTTATCGTTTTTGCTCTTGATCTTCTCGCTGTCGAAGTGTGCCCGTTCTTGCAACCCACTCGCCATTAAACACCTCAAACGCTTCCTTCCGTGTATCCACCTCCGTGCGGTGCTCTTTGATCTTGCCGATGAGTACTTCCGCACCTGCGACATCCTTCGCCAGATCTGGGGCCGTTATCTTCGCCAGCATCTCGTTAATCCACGCCATCAAATCGCGATACTCGTCGAAGTACGCTTGCAGTTGTTCGGCTTGCGTGAGCTTCTCCTTCCGCTGCACGGTCCGCTCCTTCAGCTCCGACCACACCTCGATCGTTTCGTCGCGTTTTACCTCGATATGTTCCTTTGCGTCGGGGTACGTTTCGGCAAGCTTCTGCGCTTCGTTCACGACCGACTCAAGCTGCTCCTTGATAGCGCCCAATTCTGTCTCGAATGCTTCGTGCGTGCGCACCAGCGACTGGATCGTTTCGAGATCGTGTCCGTAGTCTTCGGACAGAACGGACGTGATTTTCTCGTTGATCCAAGTGATCGTTTCATCGGCCGTTCGATCGAAAACGTGCACTTGCCGGGCGCCTGCGAGTGCTTCTTGCCGTGCCACAACCAGGTCTTTCAGCTCCTCCCAGAGTTGTTTCGTTTCGTCCCGTTTCGCCTTAATCACATCCTTGTTGGGATTTCCTTCGGCCAGCAACGACTCACCCTTGGCAACGCACGCAGTCACGCGTGATTCGTTCGCATTCAGGTTCGAAACGAACGAGTCGAACTGTGCCGTCAGCTGCTCGACGTGCTCAACGTCCGTGCCGTACTCCTCCGAACCGGCCGTCGTCATCTGCAGCTCGATCCATTCCTGCAAATCGTCGACCTCCCGCACGAACTCGTACAACTTCTTCATCGCCGCCAGCTTCTTCTCTCGCTCCGCCGCAAGCCGATTCAACTCCTGGAACTGGTACTGGATCTTATCGTTTTTGCTCTTGATCTTCTCGCTGTCGAAGTGTGCCCGTTCTTGCAACCCACTCGCCAGCTTTTCAATCTTCTCCACCGTCGCCCGGAACGCACTGAGCTCACGCTGGAGCGCGTCTAGCTTCTTCTGCAGCGAACCGACCGAATCTTCATCCTTCCCGTAGTCCTGTGAGGATATGATGGGTTTCTTTTCACGCAGCCAAAACTCGGCCTCGTTCGCCTCGGCGTAAAACTGCTGACTTTCGACGGCGTCGAGCAGTCGGAGCCGTCGCACGTTAGTAAGGTTGCGCAGATTGACCAGCTTGCTCTGGAGCTGCCCACACTGACGCTCGATTTGTTCCACCGCGTAGTGGTTGTCACGAATCATCTGTTGACCTCGCTGCACCAGCGCCGAGATGACGGGTTCCTGTATCAAAATCTCCGCCTCGAGCGCCTGATGCTTCTTCTGGAGACTCTGAACGGCAGTCAGACTGCTGCCCAGGTCCTTCGAAGCAGCCTGCGGTTCCTTTTCGTTCAGCCACAGGAGCTCATCTTCCGCGTCGCGCAAGAACTGATCCTTGATCCACTGTTCCAGCTCCGCCGACTCGACAAAGTACTCGTGGCGATACAGACTTTCCATTAGCCGTAGTTGCCGCTGGCCTGCGAGCCGCTGCAACGACTTCAGCATCTTCTCGATAAGCTGCTGCTTGGTCCCGATCACCTTGCTGTCCGGGTGCTTCGCCGCAATCATAGCCGATGCCGTGTGGCCCATCTCAGACACGATGCCCGAGTATGTGTCCAGCTCCAGCTCGATCACCTTGTGTTTCGTGAGTAGTTTCGTTGCCGAGTCCCGATCGCGACCATAATCCGACGAACGGAGCACATTGTTGCGCTCGCCTAACCACGTTTCAATTTCGCCTGCCTCGGACAGGTATTGTTGCGCCTTGAGCGACAGTTCCAGCTTGCGCGATCGTTCCGTCGATTGATCCTGCAGATCGGCCCACGCCTTTTCGAGCGAATTGCACAGATCCTTCACCTTCGCCCGCTCCGGATGGTCCTGGTTGATAAGATTTTCGGCCGACGTTAGCGCTTTGTTGATCATCGGCTGGTGGCCCTCGATTTCGGCCTCCAGCTTTTTGTGCTTCTTTGATAGGCTTTGCGCCTGGTGCAGGTTCTGGCCGATCACTTCCGATTTCGCTGCCGGTAGATGCTCGTTGATCCACTGGAGCTCCGTGTCCAGCTCGAACACAAACTTGTGGAAGCGCAAGCTCTCATCGAGCGCATCGCGTCGCTGGCGGGCCGGAATTTTCAGGCCCGCGAACTGTGCCTGCAGCTTCTTCGTCTCGTGCTGGATGTTGTTGGCGTCGAAATGTCCCTCGTAAAGTGTATAAAAAAAAACAATTTCAGTGTAAATATATTTCGTTATTCTCAATTTCTCCAGGTTCTAAAATAAATCACTTTGTTATATGTAAAATCATCGGAGAACGTTTAGTTAGATTTCTGTTATACTTGGAAGACATAAACGTAAACAATAATGACACACAACATAATTGAATAATGGCATATTATTATTAATGGTTTTTCGATTGATATTTGTAGGGTTATAGGGGTTATACAAATAATGAGAACTGATAAGAGCAGCTAACAGGATCTAAAAAAAAATCCAATAGACAACGGCCGGTAACAAATGTTATTTACAACGATGAATTTGCTACGCACATTAGCACATTTTACGCACACAGACACATAAAGCGCATTTATCTAAGCATACAAGCACAACGACAGAGAATGACAAGGAAAATGACGCATTTACCGTAAGTTGTCGTACAACTCTACGACATCCAACTGTGCTTCAGAAAAAGATCTTCATGGAGGCAAGGAAATCATTCATTGCGCACAATTTATGTATTGTGTTTATGTCACGTTACAGAGATGACGTACAGTGATAGCGGAGAGACACGGCAGAAGAGAAGAAGGAGGGAGCATGCACAGAAAGAACATAGAGGAGATCGCCGGAGGTTGGAATAAATACAAGGGAAGATAATTTTTGGTAGGTTAGTTTTGGTACTGTACAAATCGGATCAATTCATTTTTTCTTTTTCAGAATTCTTCAGCAAACATTTCATTTGCTCGAAGCTTACCTTAATAGTTCCTGCCGTTTTTCGATCTCCGAAACATACGGACTGTCACCACCGATCAGTTTTTTGGCGAAATTCTCACACTGGTTGAAGCGCTCCGCCCCAACTTCAATGCGATGCTTCAAGTCGTCGAACTTGTTTTGTAGAATCTGAGAAAGCAACAGATTTGTTGTTGAGACATTAACAAAATAAGAACATCCGGAAAACAACACTCACCAGCAAATGTTCGTAATCATGCCCGTAGTCCTCCGAGTTGACGGCCTGTTCCTGCTCCTTGATCCACTGTTCCAGCTCCGCCGACTCGACAAAGTACTCGTGGCGATACAGACTTTCCATTAGCCGTAGTTGCCGCTGGCCTGCGAGCCGCTGCAACGACTTCAGCATCTTCTCGATAAGCTGCTGCTTGGTCCCGATCACCTTGCTGTCCGGAAGATCCAATACGCTTACCTGAATGCGGAACATTGCCTCAGCAGCATCACGGTGAAACCGATGTATTTCGCCAGCAGCGTGAAGTTTCTTTTCACGCGCGTCCAACTGCTCTAGGAGATTTTGCCATGCAGTGCTGTTGAAATGCATCATATAAGGCGTTAATGTAAACCATATTTACAGAATACGGTGCCAGGAACAGCACTACACAAGCACTAAATCTATGCGAATGACGAACGAGGGACAATGGCACGATGAGCCAACAACATTTTACTATTTGTGATTATGTATGACGCTCATTAATTGTCGAGCAGGTGTTTGCACAATTTAGTCACAATAAAAAGAAGTCCTTTGAATCCCACAACAAAAGTGTATAAAAAAAAACAATTTCAGTGTAAATATATTTCGTTATTCTCAATTTCTCCAGGTTCTAAAATAAATCACTTTGTTATATGTAAAATCATCGGAGAACGTTTAGTTAGATTTCTGTTATACTTGGAAGACATAAACGTAAACAATAATGACACACAACATAATTGAATAATGGCATATTATTATTAATGGTTTTTCGATTGATATTTGTAGGGTTATAGGGGTTATACAAATAATGAGAACTGATAAGAGCAGCTAACAGGATCTAAAAAAAAATCCAATAGACAACGGCCGGTAACAAATGTTATTTACAACGATGAATTTGCTACGCACATTAGCACATTTTACGCACACAGACACATAAAGCGCATTTATCTAAGCATACAAGCACAACGACAGAGAATGACAAGGAAAATGACGCATTTACCGTAAGTTGTCGTACAACTCTACGACATCCAACTGTGCTTCAGAAAAAGATCTTCATGGAGGCAAGGAAATCATTCATTGCGCACAATTTATGTATTGTGTTTATGTCACGTTACAGAGATGACGTACAGTGATAGCGGAGAGACACGGCAGAAGAGAAGAAGGAGGGAGCATGCACAGAAAGAACATAGAGGAGATCGCCGGAGGTTGGAATAAATACAAGGGAAGATAATTTTTGGTAGGTTAGTTTTGGTACTGTACAAATCGGATCAATTCATTTTTTCTTTTTCAGAATTCTTCAGCAAACATTTCATTTGCTCGAAGCTTACCTTAATAGTTCCTGCCGTTTTTCGATTGCCTGCAGCGCATTGCGCCGCTTTTGCGCTAATTCCTTCACCCGTTCGCGGCGTGCCAACACTTGCGCCCGACGTTCGTCTATGTACGTCGCATCGTAGTGACCGTTACGAATAAGCCGGTCAGCTCCGTCGGAGAAATTTTTCAGTATTTTATCCTGCGCCCCGAGCGAGTTTTCGAAATCGATGTGTCGTTTCATGATCGCTTCCACGTCGTCCAACGAGTTGCCCAGATCGGCGTATTCCAGGTACGCCTCGTGGCTTTTGGTGGTGGCGTCAATTTTGTCCGCCTCACGGTTGAATGTTTGCAGCTCGATGCACTGCTGCAGCTTCTTCTCCTTCGCCAGCCAGACACCGTGCAGTCGTTGCCGTTCGGCTTCCAGTTTCGCGATTTTGTTTGCCATTTCCGGATCCTCGGACAGGGCCGGGTTGCGGTCAAGTATTTGCTGGCCCAACTTGGCCAGCTGAACGAATTCGTCGTCGTGCGCATTGATGTCCTCGCCCAAGTCTTTGTGCTTCTTAAGCAACTTTTCGGCCGTCTCCACATCGCGTGCCGTCTCTTCGGCGGTCAGCTGATTATTACACTCCGAAATCCAGCTCAGCAGCGCCTTGGTGCTATTGTTGAAGATCTGCTGCCCAACGGCATTCTCTAGCCGCGAACGGCGCTCCTTGGCCTTCTCCTGCACCTTCAGCCAGAGGATCTGAATTTCGCGTTGCTTTTCACTCACATTATCACGCTCGGATGGATACGAATTCTTCACCGTGTTGCCGAGAAGGTTCACCCGGCTCACCTTCTCCTTGACCGGGGCCAACTCACGCTCTAGGTTTTCGTGACGGCGCTGAAGCGCCTGTACGGTTTTCAGATCCGGACCCACCTCGGCCGTATCGAGCTGCGTCATCTTTTCATTCATCCAATCGATCGCTTCCTCGCACGTACGATAGAACAATTCCACACTGGAAGCACCCTCGAGGCTCTTCTCCTTCTGGCCCTTCAGGTAATTCAGATGCTCCCACATCTGGTGGATCTGGCGCTGGCGAGCCTTCACCTTATCCAGCTGCGAGTGACCCTGTCGCACGAAGTCCTCCACGTCCGAATCGATTGCTTCGACTCGTTTCGACGACGCGGACAGATCATTCACGAACGTTTCGAACTGCCGGCGTGCCGTCTTGACGCTACCCTTCGGATCGTCCGTGCGCAACATCTTCTCTTTGTCCTTGATCCATTTTTCGAAATCGTCACACTCTCGGTAGAACCGGAACAGGCAGATTGAATCCTCCAGTAGCGCACGACGCCGTTCGGCCAGCTCCTGGAGTTGATCGTACGTGCCATTGATGTGCTTCTGGCGCTTGTCGACACTGTCATTACTATCGAGCGCGGTCGAGTCCTCTTCGCCTTTCGCGCGACGCCTCACCAGTGGCTTCATCTGGCTTACCTTGGCCGGCCGTACACGCTTCACCTGGATCACTTCCTTCACCAGGATCGTTTTCTTCACCTTCTGCATCACCTTCACCTTCTCCGCCTTGCGCACCAGGCACGGCACGGGCCGCGGCTCGATTTCCTTCACATAATTGGCCGGCACAAAACCTTCCGTACCGTCCAACTTCCGTATGTTCCACCAGTCGACGTTGTTTTTGTTTTGCAGGATCATCACATCGCCCTTGGCCATCTTCATATTTTGACCCTCGAAACGATACAGCGCTTGTACGTGCGGCAGCAGTTTGTTCTCCGTGACCGTACGATGTTCGAGCCGCTCCACAGGTTCATCTTCCCACACCTCCTTCGGTACTAACCGCGTCTCGCTGACCCACTCCTCCTGGTCCTGCTCCGGCATTGGTGGTTCCGGTTCGGCCTGAAGATCAAGCGTACAAATACCCGCCTTGATCAGCTTTTCGGCCTGCTGGTTCAGGTTCAGAATATCGCCGGAGTACGCGTTCAGTTCGCCCTGCAGATCACGGTGACGCTGCAGCAGTGCCTGGGCCGACGGTTCATCCACACCGAAGTCATCCGATGCAACGAGCGCCATCTTTTCGTTCAACCACGAGTCGGCCTCATTCGCGTCCGCGTAGTACTGGTACGCTTCGGCTGCGTCCTCGAGCTGCCGTTTGCGTAGGTCAACCAGATCCTCCAGCGCTTTCCAGTGCTCCTGCAGCGACTCTATCTTGCCCTGCACTTCGGACGTGCGCGAATGTTTGTCCACGATCAGCTTCTTGCCCGCCTCCGTGATCTGGTTGGACTTCGGTTTGCGCACCTTCATCTCGTCCTCAAGCGCTTTGTGCTTCTGCTGGAGGGACATGACGGCGCGCAAATCCTTCGCCGTGATTCCGGCCTTACATATGCGCTGTTTGTCCACCAGCCATCCTTCCTCGTTTTCGTGATCCTCTACGAACTGATAGAAATCGCGGGCTTCGTCGAGGCGGGCACGCCGTGCCGCACTCATCTCCTGCAGTTGTTGGTACAGGTTAGCCAGTTCGGAAAGTTTGGCATCTAGCTGGCTGGTGTCTTTGTAGTCGCCGCGCTTAAACGCGTCACCCTGCCGTACGTAGCGACGCTGCGTTTCGCCAAGAGTTGTGACTTGCAGCTCGAGTAGAGAATGTGCCTGCAACAGTTCCTCCACCCCGAGCAGATGTGGTCCGACATCCTCCGAGGCGAACTGTACCTGAAGCGCCTTGATGGTCGTCATCGTTGCGTCGATTTCACGCAGCAGGTTCATCAACGAGCTCATCTGGGACAGCTTCAGCTTGTGGTTTTCCAGCAGCTCGAGCAGCTCCTTCCACTTCGTGATCACTTCCAGCTCGCGTTTCTTCACCCGATCCTTGCCGTGATAGTTCTCCTCGTGCAACTCGTTGCACATGTCGGTCAGATCGTTGAACCGATCGGCGCGGGCTAGAATGTCAGCGGAGATGGCCTCGTGTTTCTTCACGGTAGCGTCCACCTGACGCAGGGCGGGCCCATACCGCGGATCCGTAAGCACCTGTATCATCTCGTTCAGATAACCCTCGCGCAGCACGGATTTCTTCTCGAACTTAAAGTTCAGCTGCTCCAGCTTCTCCTGCCGCAGCAGTTCTTCGCGCAGGGCGACCTCCCGATTATGCTCAGCATTTTCCAACCGCTGCCATGCCTTCTCGATGTCGTTTATCATCTTACCGTCCTGGGGAGTGTAGTGCGGCTGGTTTAGTGACTTGAGCAGCGTGTTGACATGGAAGTAAAGTGCCTCGATCTCGCTACGCTCCTTGTACTTGGGCGGCTTTTCCACCGTGCGGTACTCCTTGAACGCCAGCAGCTCACTCTGTATACCTTCGACCGAGTTCGGGAAGTTGCGCTTTTCCAGCTCAACCGTCTTCGCTCGAATCCAACTCAACAGATTCGTGATCAGCTGCTCGAACTGCATCTTCTTTTTATCCGCGTCCATCAGCTTGTTCACGATGTTGGCGATACGCTTACCGCCCTTCTGTTCGCTCTTCATCCGCGCGAACGTGTGGTAGTACGAGGCGACATACGTCAGGATGGACTTTTCGTCCGGCCGGGCCGTATCGATGTCTTCCGCGTCCAGCAGCTGCGGTATGCCCAGCTCCCGCTCCGCAACGTCGAACGCATGGTTGAGGTTTTCGATGTTGCGTCCCGGCATGAGGCTGTTGTAGTCGAACAGATCCGGCCGGTGCGAGTGGATGAGCGCATTGAAGCCGAGACCCGAACGCCACGAGTTGGTAAAATCGGTAATGTGCACATGCTGATAACCGTGCGTCTTTCGCTGGCACCACAGCAACAGTGCATCTTTGGCGGATTTCTTTTCCGACGATTCATTTTCTTCATCCTGAAAAGAAGAATAAGAGATTAGTTCATTTGCTTACTATCTCAAGAACGCCATCTGTCGTTAGGTAGACAACTCATCTCAAATCTCCGTTATTGCTTCTAATCTCGTTTCAAAAACTAAAAATCAAGGTCACTTTGATTTACGTATCTTAGCTCTCCTGTTTCGACACAAATGACAAATAATTTTATCTCAACGCCATTTCAACGATGCTAATCTAGCTGAAGGAACAGTTGTTGGTACAGGTTAGCCAGTTCGGAAAGTTTGGCATCTAGCTGGCTGGTGTCTTTGTAGTCGCCGCGCTTAAACGCCTCACCCTGCCGTACGTAGCGACGCTGCGTTTCGCCAAGCGTTGTGACTTGCAGCTCGAGTAGAGAATGTGCCTGCAACAGTTCCTCCACCCCGAGCAGATGTGGTCCGACATCCTCCGAGGCGAACTGTACCTGAAGCGCCTTGATGGTCGTCATCGTTGCGTCGATTTCACGCAGCAGGTTCATCAACGAGCTCATCTGGGACAGCTTCAGCTTGTGGTTTTCCAGCAGCTCGAGCAGCTCCTTCCACTTCGTGATCACTTCCAGCTCGCGTTTCTTCACCCGATCCTTGCCGTGATAGTTCTCCTCGTGCAACTCGTTGCACATGTCGGTCAGATCGTTGAACCGATCGGCGCGAGCTAGAATGTCAGCGGAGATGGCCTCGTGTTTCTTCACGGTAGCGTCCACCTGCCGCAGGGCGGGCCCATACCGCGGATCCGTAAGCACCTGTATCATCTCGTTCAGGTAACCCTCGCGAAGCACTGATTTCTTCTCGAACTTAAAGTTCAGCTGCTCCAGCTTCTCCTGCCGCAGCAGTTCCTCGCGCAGGGCGACCTCCCGATTATGCTCAGCATTTTCCAACCGCTGCCATGCCTTCTCGATGTCGTTTATCATCTTACCGTCCTGGGGAGTGTAGTGCGGCTGGTTTAGTGACTTGAGCAGCGTGTTGACATGGAAATAAAGTGCCTCGATCTCGCTACGCTCTTTGTACTTGGGCGGCTTTTCCACCGTGCGGTACTCCTTGAACGCCAGCAGCTCACTCTGTATACCTTCGACCGAGTTCGGGAAGTTGCGCTTTTCCAGCTCAACCGTCTTCGCTCGAATCCAACTCAACAGATTCGTGATCAGCTGCTCGAACTGCATCTTCTTTTTATCCGCGTCCATCAGCTTGTTCACGATGTTGGCGATACGCTTACCGCCCTTCTGTTCGCTCTTCATCCGCGCGAACGTGTGGTAGTACGAGGCGACATACGTCAGGATGGACTTTTCGTCCGGCCGGGCCGTATCGATGTCTTCCGCGTCCAGCAGCTGCGGTATGCCCAGCTCCCGCTCCGCAACGTCGAACGCATGGTTGAGGTTTTCGATGTTGCGTCCCGGCATGAGGCTGTTGTAGTCGAACAGATCCGGCCGGTGCGAGTGGATGAGCGCATTGAAGCCGAGACCCGAACGCCACGAGTTGGTAAAATCGGTAATGTGCACATGCTGATAACCGTGCGTCTTTCGCTGGCACCACAGCAACAGTGCATCTTTGGCGGATTTCTTTTCCGACGATTCATTTTCTTCATCCTGAAAAGAAGAATAAGAGATTAGTTCATTTGCTTATTATCTCAAGAACGCCATCTGTCGTTAGGTAGACAACTCATCTCAAATCACCGTTACTGCTTCTAATCTCGTTTCAAAAACTAAAAATTAAGGTCACTTTGATTTACGTATCTTAGCACTCCTGTTTCGACACAAATGACAAATAATTTTATCTCAACGCCATTTCAACGATGCTAATCTAGCTGAAGGAACAAATTCCATCAAGGCGCATAAAGTTAGATTGTGACTAAGAGGCAAAACAGGTTCCGCAATTAGCAGACA
>KZ070011.1:0-12551 GCA_002091845.1 Anopheles cracens
GGTGGTGGTGGTGGGTGGAGAGGCGAATAAACGAATGAATAAATAAACCATTCCGCCGAGGTTTTTGGCAACAGCAGCGGCGGCAGGTAAGTCGCTCGTTCCCGTGTTCTCGCTGGCCAAATATTTTAAACTACTCAGACTCGACTCAAGCTCCAGTGGAGTGCGCCTTCAGTCGACCGTCCCAAAGACGATTATGTAGCTGCTGCTCCCGGGCTGCTTCTTCTGCGAATGTAAAGGTAGCAGCAGCGTGCTACTGGTGACTTACTTATTCGCTCGCCTGCACTACGCTGCTGCTGCTCAGGTGCTTAGGAAAGCTCGGCCGCTTCGTTTCGGCCGCCTCCAGACCTAAATCCCAAAGCATGCTCACTTTTATTTCACTTTAACATTCATTCCCAGCTCGTTTGGCCGTGGTTTGCGAGCCGGGACGGAGCCGGGACGGTCTGGCCGCCGTGTGCCATAAAATTTGTTAGTTTAAAGGCTTTTTGGCAGCGAACCAGAAGCGTTTATGCATTTATGCATGCAGTCGGGTTTTAATGGAAACCTGCAGCGTAACGAAGCAGAGAGAGAGCGGGCGCGCGCGCGGCAAGTAAGGCGGAAACGGATCCATACCGCACCGGTGTAGCTGCTCTTTTTTTCTGCTTCCTGCGCCGAATCGTTTCCCTCCTTTGGTTTCGTCGTCCCCGGCAACAACTGCTGCAACTTCCGGTACACCGTTTGCGACGGACGAACCCTTGTTGGAAAACCAACATAATCCATCAAACACTCGCACTAAAACTTGTACTAAAAGAGGCACCGATTTTATGCAGCCAAATTAATAGTTTTTATTATTTATGTTTATTTTCATTTCATGTGAATAGAAACACATAATCAAGTATGATAATTACGCCTCATTCACTCAAATGTGGTATCATTTTAAATTCTATCCGCTTCTTTGAGCCTCCGCCCTAGGCGAATCATCCCTAGCAAGGAGGTTAGCCAACCTGCCTGCATTAATGAGTAGTGTTGTTCCGCTTTGCCAATCCTTCCGTTTTATTCGCGCGCCCATTTGCGCATTTCATTACGCACGAGCTGCGTTCGAGCTGCCGGTGAAACTGAGCCACGTCGGCATGCTTTCCCCCGTCAGCCGACCTTGACACGGGTGTCCGCGGATTATGGCATTAGGCTGCCGGTCTTCGCCTATAAAATTCCATCACGAACAAAAGCCAATGGATGAAAGGTGTTCGGTTTTGTGCGAGCTGCGGATGAAACCCGGCGGTGCTGTGATGACAGAGAAAGAGCATTGGAGAGAGAAAGAGAGAGAGAGAGAGAGGCGATGGTGAGCAGAAACTCTTTGCTGTGATGATGATGGTGATGATGTTCGTCATGATGAGATACAGCGAGCGTAATGATAAAAGGGCGTTGAGTGATTGCGTGGGGAGGCATGAACTAGCAAGAGTTAAAGTCTTGCGAAAATTATTGTCGACGAGTAAGTGGGATGCTTTATGATAGGGGTGTGTGTTTTTTTGTTTTGTCATTTCCAACAGGGAGTTCAAAGTACGAGGATAGTTACATCTAATTTAAAAAGAACATTTCAAACAAAAAACAGTTGTGTCAATCCGTGTGATTGGACTCTGGAAAAGTTATTTCGTTTCTTTAACTTTATTATTATATTTCTTGATGAAAATAAGAAGAAGTTTTATTATTAAAAATGAATAAAAAAATGATATCCATATCAATGTATAAACATTGATATGAATCAATTAAACTTTAAAACACGATGCTAATAATACATTTATAATAAATTATTGGCTTTTTAGCAGATTGCATACATTTAGGCGCAAATTCTATTTACCATTCTAACCGTGCAAATAGCCGTGGCGCGACATTTCTCGCTGTCATTCGATGAATTTCGATGTAAAAGTACAAACATAAAAATGAGCTTTACATCGAAATGCATCGAATGACAGCGAGAAAAGTCTTAGCGAGAAATTTCGCGCTACGTCTATTTGCACGGTAACAGTATGAAAATTGTTCCAACAAAGTGTTTTTACGTGTATAGTTAATATTAAAATTTAATGTTATTGTTGGAAAACCAACATAATCCATCAAACACTCGCACTAAAACTTGTACTAAAAGAGGCACCGATTTTATGCAGCCAAATAAAGAGTTTTTATTATTTATGTTTATTTTCATTTCATGTGAATAGAAACACATAATCAAGTATGATAATTACGCCTCATTCACTCAAATGTGGTATCATTTTAAATTCTATCCGCTTCTTTGAGCCTCCGCCCTAGGCGAATCATCCCTAGCAAGGAGGTTAGCCAACCTGCCTGCATTAATGAGTAGTGTTGTTCCGCTTTGCCAATCCTTCCGTTTTATTCGCGCGCCCATTTGCGCATTTCATTACGCACGAGCTGCGTTCGAGCTGCCGGTGAAACTGAGCCACGTCGGCATGCTTTCCCCCGTCAGCCGACCTTGACACGGGTGTCCGCGGATTATGGCATTAGGCTGCCGGTCTTCGCCTATAAAATTCCATCACGAACATCGTGCATCAATTATTGATGGACGTGAAAGAACGATCCGAATGCAAGCAAGGAGGTAAAAAAACGAGAACCCTCCGAGTTGGTTCCTGAAATTTTCACCCACTTCTTTCCGTTGCAACCGTCCAACTTCTTCCCGGTGGTGGTGGTGGTGGTGGGTGGAGAGGCGAATAAACGAATGAATAAATAAACCATTCCGCCGAGGTTTTTGGCAACAGCAGCGGCGGCAGGTAAGTCGCTCGTTCCCGTGTTCTCGCTGGCCAAATATTTTAAACTACTCAGACTCGACTCAAGCTCCAGTGGAGTGCGCCTTCAGTCGACCGTCCCAAAGACGATTATGTAGCTGCTGCTCCCGGGCTGCTTCTTCTGCGAATGTAAAGGTAGCAGCAGCGTGCTACTGGTGACTTACTTATTCGCTCGCCTGCACTACGCTGCTGCTGCTCAGGTGCTTAGGAAAGCTCGGCCGCTTCGTTTCGGCCGCCTCCAGACCTAAATCCCAAAGCATGCTCACTTTTATTTCACTTTAACATTCATTCCCAGCTCGTTTGGCCGTGGTTTGCGAGCCGGGACGGAGCCGGGACGGTCTGGCCGCCGTGTGCCATAAAATTTGTTAGTTTAAAGGCTTTTTGGCAGCGAACCAGAAGCGTTTATGCATTTATGCATGCAGTCGGGTTTTAATGGAAACCTGCAGCGTAACGAAGCAGAGAGAGAGCGGGCGCGCGCGCGGCAAGTAAGGCGGAAACGGATCCATACCGCACCGGTGTAGCTGCTCTTTTTTTCTGCTTCCTGCGCCGAATCGTTTCCCTCCTTTGGTTTCGTCGTCCCCGGCAACAACTGCTGCAACTTCCGGTACACCGTTTGCGACGGACGAACCCCGGGCCATCGAGACTGTTTATCATAACTACTTCATTGTAGCGCCATGACAAACTACTCTACCTCCTGGCAGGGTTGGAGGCAAAGGAAAAACAAACGCGAGAAAAATAGCACAAACACACACCGACAGACTCGATGCGCAAGAGGCACTGTGCGCGAGAGAAAATATATTTTCGGGGCACAAAAACAAAACAGCACAACAGAACGCAAACTTTGAAATATGGAGTGAAAAATCCAAGCGTCTTCCAGAGCGGGCGCTGCGAAGTTGCTGTTATGCTGTTGATTTTTTAAATTATTACACTTCGGCAGCAGCCTGGGCTGCAGTTGCCTGGCCCGTGAATGATGCATGCACTTACACACCGCTCGAGGGGCATGGAACTTGGGTTTTGTCTTTTTGTCTTCATTTAGAGCGTTTCAGTTTTATTGATTTCTTGATTATTTTTTGCAATATTCAAGTTATTTATTTATTTATCTTTTCCTTATCTGTGGAAGACACATTTATAATGTGTTATTAATAACTCTAAATAACTCATCCCCCTCCCATCGCTCCTTATTCCCTCACCCTACTCCAACGAAGTACCTGTTTGCGTTCAAAGTCGGTTGCACTTGCTGACCTCGGTGGCGTCGAGAATTGCAGTCTCCGTTCCTCTCGCATCCTGTTCCACCGGCCGCAGTTTATGGTGGAGAAAATCGTTCACGTCCTTCTGTGCGCTAAACCGGGTGCGGGTGGACGCTTTCCTAATGTCTAATGCATCCTGCACCCAACCACGTGTGTGTGTGTGTGTCTGATCAGAGAGCGCGCGTTTGTTGTGTTTGTGATATGTGCCGCTGCCGCTGCTGCTGCTACTGATCGTTGTCTTCTCGCTTTCACCGGGTCGAAGATGTCCAGAAGAGAAAAAAAAGCGCCGTTTTTATCGTCCGCAATAACTGCAATTTCGATGATTTAACATTTTTCCCTTTATTTATCTGCCGAATATTATGGCAATCGAGATAAAAACCCTGGGAGCTGGGGCGGCTCTGGATGGGCCGGACGGTCGGGATCGGGTGATGGAAGGATTTATTTTTCCCTGTCCCATTTTATAGATCTCACACACAGCACAGAGGCAAGCTTTCGGGGCGGATTTTGTGTTGTGTGTGTGTGTTTGTGTGTGTTTGGGGAGTGGTGCCGTTTTATTTCCCTCGGTTCCAGCTGTTGCCCGATGGCGGGATGGTGAGAATGTTTTCCTTTTTTTACATCATCAACCTTTTTTATGTGTTGGGGGCCGTTGCGGGTTTTATGTCGGTTTACTTAAAGCAAGTCGAGGGTGTCGTTTTTCGACGAGGTGTGGAGGAGGAGGGGGAAGGCCATACCCGGATTCGTTTGACTGGAAGCTTCAGCTTTGTATTACTGCGAGTGGAGTGCTTTTTTTAATCCTGCTTCTTTTGGTTATCGCATTTAAGGTGGAACGATACCATTTTAGCTGTTGACATAAATGAATGTTTTAATTGGTGTTTGACTTTAATATAAATTACAAAACCAATCTGTCTGTTTGCAGAAAGATTAAAATAGTCTTTTGTCTTTTTAGAACAAAGATGGTTTGTATCTTGCTTTTGAGGTTATCCCAAGCGACTTCATATGATCGTATTGAAAGTCTTGGGTCAATATTACATTCTATCAAGCTCACGAACAAGAACGTACAGCCAAAATATAGCACACTTGCCCATATAGCACACTCAATAGTTCTCCAATTTCTTGTCCACCGCATCGTTGCCGGACCGATCACGTCGTCTAAATTAAGCCTCTTATCGGGAGCGGTCGCTCCCTGCCATCAATCGGATCCAGCGAAATCGAAGCGAAACCACGTTTTTCGGGAGTGACCTTGCCCGGCATACCACCCCACAAAATGCACCCGAGAGCGTTGCACCAGCGCGATGCTGACCTGCTGATTTTCGATTCCCGGTCCCGCAAAACCCCCCGCTCAGCCCGGTCGGGGTAAGCCATCCGAGCAAATGTCGATTTGCTTGCCAGACCATCGAGGGGCTGTTCGTTTTTTTTTGTTTCGTTCGCCCCTTTTTCAACCCATTCTTTTGCCAAACCATTGCACGTTTCGCAAATCGCCCAAAACCCGCCTGTCAATTCCAACACGCTCGATGCTCTCTGTCTCCCTCACCCTCCTTTATCGCTTTTCCTTTTTAAGTGAAAATTCGATTTCATGGAAATGAATCATTCAACCGGAGCAGTTGCAGTTGAGAAGCTTACTGGTGATGGGGTGGTAACAATAACTGCAATTTCGATGATTTAACATTTTTCCCTTTATTTATCTGCCGAATATTATGGCAATCGAGATAAAAACCCTGGGAGCTGGGGCGGCTCTGGATGGGCCGGACGGTCGGGATCGGGTGATGGAAGGATTTATTTTTCCCTGTCCCATTTTATAGATCTCACACACAGCACAGAGGCAAGCTTTCGGGGCGGATTTTGTGTTGTGTGTGTGTGTTTGTGTGTGTTTGGGGAGTGGTGCCGTTTTATTTCCCTCGGTTCCAGCTGTTGCCCGATGGCGGGATGGTGAGAATGTTTTCCTTTTTTTTACATCATCAACCTTTTTTATGTGTTGGGGGCCGTTGCGGGTTTTATGTCGGTTTACTTAAAGCAAGTCGAGGGTGTCGTTTTTCGACGAGGTGTGGAGGAGGAGGGGGAAGGCCATACCCGGATTCGTTTGACTGGAAGCTTCAGCTTTGCATTACTGCGAGTGGAGTGCTTTTTTAATCCTGCTTCTTTTGGTTATCGCATTTAAGGTGGAACGATACCATTTTAGCTGTTGACATAAATGAATGTTTTAATTGGTGTTTGACTTTAATATAAATTACAAAACCAATCTGTCTGTTTGCAGAAAGATTAAAATAGTCTTTTGTCTTTTTAGAACAAAGATGGTTTGTATCCGAACACCTTTCATCCATTGGCTTTGTGGCGGATGCATCGCTGCAGCTCCGCATGGCTGCCGGTCGAAGAAGCGAAGCATAAAATATCCAACGCAAAAGCAAAATGAATGAAGAAAACGCGGCACACCCAGTTGGCACACATACAGCAAACGGACGGGAGGAGAGGGTTCGTGCCAGCGAGTTTGAGGCAAAAATTATGGCTTTTTATTGAAGTTGCCTTTCGTTGCCTGCGCTGTTGGATGAGCGCAAATACTAGCACGTGCACGTGAAAGCATGCAGCAAGCACACGTACAAAAACGCACACACACACGCTCGTGCCTCCGTTTTATACTGCAGTCGGTTGCACTTGCTGACCTCGGTGGCGTCGAGAATTGCAGTCTCCGTTCCTCTCGCATCCTGTTCCACCGGCCGCAGTTTATGGTGGAGAAAATCGTTCACGTTCACGTCCTCGCTAAACCGGGTGCGGGTGGACGCTTTCCTAATGTCTAATGCATCCTGCACCCAACCACGTGTGTGTGTGTGTGTCTGATCAGAGAGCGCGCGTTTGTTGTGTTTGTGATATGTGCCGCTGCCGCTGCTGCTGCTACTGATCGTTGTCTTCTCGCTTTCACCGGGTCGAAGATGTCCAGAAGAGAAAAAAAAGCGCCGTTTTTATCGTCCGCAATAACTGCAATTTCGATGATTTAACATTTTTCCCTTTATTTATCTGCCGAATATTATGGCAATCGAGATAAAAACCCTGGGAGCTGGGGCGGCTCTGGATGGGCCGGACGGTCGGGATCGGGTGATGGAAGGATTTATTTTTCCCTGTCCCATTTTATAGATCTCACACACAGCACAGAGGCAAGCTTTCGGGGCGGATTTTGTGTTGTGTGTGTGTGTTTGTGTGTGTTTGGGGAGTGGTGCCGTTTTATTTCCCTCGGTTCCAGCTGTTGCCCGATGGCGGGATGGTGAGAATGTTTTCCTTTTTTTTACATCATCAACCTTTTTTATGTGTTGGGGGCCGTTGCGGGTTTTATGTCGGTTTACTTAAAGCAAGTCGAGGGTGTCGTTTTTCGACGAGGTGAGGAGGAGGGGGGGAAGGCCATACCCGGATTCGTTTGACTGGAAGCTTCAGCTTTGTATTACTGCGAGTGGAGTGCTTTTTTTAATCCTGCTTCTTTTGGTTATCGCATTTAAGGTGGAACGATACCATTTTAGCTGTTGACATAAATGAATGTTTTAATTGGTGTTTGACTTTAATATAAATTACAAAACCAATCTGTCTGTTTGCAGAAAGATTAAAATAGTCTTTTGTCTTTTTAGAACAAAGATGGTTTGTATCTTGCTTTTGAGGTTATCCCAAGCGACTTCATATGATCGTATTGAAAGTCTTGGGTCAATATTACATTCTATCAAGCTCACGAACAAGAACGTACAGCCAAAAAGTATTCTTCTTTCCTCCTCTAAACGTTTGCTTCCCCCTATATCACACTCAATAGTTCTCCAATTTCTTGTCCACCGCATCGTTGCCGGACCGATCACGTCGTCTAAATTAAGCCTCTTATCGGGAGCGGTCGCTCCCTGCCATCAATCGGATCCAGCGAAATCGAAGCGAAACCACGTTTTTCGGGAGTGACCTTGCCCGGCATACCACCCCACAAAATGCACCCGAGAGCGTTGCACCAGCGCGATGCTGACCTGCTGATTTTCGATTCCCGGTCCCGCAAAACCCCCCGCTCAGCCCGGTCGGGGTAAGCCATCCGAGCAAATGTCGATTTGCTTGCCAGACCATCGAGGGGCTGTTCGTTTTTTTTTGTTTCGTTCGCCCCTTTTTCAACCCATTCTTTTGCCAAACCATTGCACGTTTCGCAAATCGCCCAAAACCCGCCTGTCAATTCCAACACGCTCGATGCTCTCTGTCTCCCTCACTCTCCTTTATCGCTTTTCCTTTTTAAGTGAAAATTCGATTTCATGGAAATGAATCATTCAACCGGAGCAGTTGCAGTTGAGAAGCTTACTGGTGATGGGGTGGTAAGGAGGGAGAGAGGAAGGGGAGGGCGCTATTGGACGCTGAGTTATACCAATCCACCCAAGCGAATACGTCGCTACGTTCGCGGTGGCATTAGAAGGCTGGGTGGTACCGAAAATGGCAGCGGAATGATTCGAAGTGGAAAATTGGAGTGAAGATTTTGCATTCGTGGGTTGGGTCTTTGGAGCTGCGGTCGATAAAAATGGCACTTTTGTGCCCGTGGCAGCTGACGGAGATGCTTGAAAGGAGTAGGGGGGGGGGGGCGATGCGATGGGATGCGATGGAAACCGATTGACCCTGTCCCTCGTGAGCTTGATGATATGTTAGTGTGGTGGTTGATCTTTGAGAAGGATTTACAGAACGTCTTTTCCTAGCGCATCATTTGAATATTGGAGCGAGGAAAGGAATATGTCCTTATCCTTTTCAAGTGTAAGATGCTTTGATATGCGTAGAAAAGGTGGTGAATTTAGTTCTTTGGAAAATGTGAAGTAAGTTTTAAAATCTTTCTTATTTGAAACTACATTAAAACTCGCTTGAGTTGTAGATGTTATTAAAGTATGTTCCATAAATTTACTCTGAGACATCAATAATATAATCATTGGTTTTTCTTTGATATTTTTAAATTACAAAAGAAACCATCCATCACATTGGGTGCAATATGTTGCTCCATAACTTAATACACCAATCAAAGCGAAAAAGGATGCCTAAAGCTTTCCCTTGTAGAATCCGCCACACAAAAATCGAAACAAAAAAACGGCTCACCCGAAAGTCGTTTAATTTCTCCAATCATTGCTTTGATGTGACGACCGGCGCGTCCGTCTCGAGAAAAACCTACCCCAAAGGGGTGGATTGAAGCAGCCAACAACACGAAAAAACCGGGCTTTCCTTTCATTCGACTCATCATTTTACCTCTTATCGGGAGCGGTCGCTCCCTGCCATCAATCGGATCCAGCGAAATCGAAGCGAAACCACGTTTTTCGGGAGTGACCTTGCCCGGCATACCACCCCACAAAATGCACCCGAGAGCGTTGCACCAGCGCGATGCTGACCTGCTGATTTTCGATTCCCGGTCCCGCAAAACCCCCCGCTCAGCCCGGTCGGGGTAAGCCATCCGAGCAAATGTCGATTTGCTTGCCAGACCATCGAGGGGCTGTTCGTTTTTTTTTGTTTCGTTCGCCCCTTTTTCAACCCATTCTTTTGCCAAACCATTGCACGTTTCGCAAATCGCCCAAAACCCGCCTGTCAATTCCAACACGCTCGATGCTCTCTGTCTCCCTCACTCTCCTTTATCGCTTTTCCTTTTTAAGTGAAAATTCGATTTCATGGAAATGAATCATTCAACCGGAGCAGTTGCAGTTGAGAAGCTTACTGGTGATGGGGTGGTAAGGAGGGAGAGAGGAAGGGGAGGGCGCTTTTGGACGCTGAATTATACCAATCCACCCAAGCGAATACGTCGCTACGTTCGCGGTGGCATTAGAAGGCTGGGTGGTACCGAAAATGGCAGCGGAATGATTCGAAGTGGAAAATTGGAGTGAAGATTTTGCATTCGTGGGTTGGGTCTTTGGAGCTGCGGTCGATAAAAATGGCACTTTTGTGCCCGTGGCAGCTGACGGAGATGCTTGAAAGGAGTAGGGGGGGGGGGGGGGGGGGGGGGGATCAGCTTCTGTCTCATAAAATATTACAACCATCTGACACTCGCGTTGCTCCAAACCATCAAACGTAAGCTCCAATTCTCGTGTCGTCGGAAACGAGCTTTCAGCGATGACCGTTCCATCGGGAAGGAAAATGCTGCACTTCACATTAAAAGAATCCGTTTTGTGCATAATTGCAGCCCATGAAAACGACGCCCTCACCGGGCCCCGTTCCGCACGGGAGTCGATAGTATTGCTGTGTGTGTGTATGGGTGCTTTTTTCTCCTTTCTGCCCGTTCGTTTCGGGTGCAAAATTGGTGAGCTTTGTCATTTTGCGACATTTTAATGCTTCGCATGAACGAGAGCACCCGGGAGAGACACGGAGCGTAATGGATGTTTTCGTTGCGCTTTGAGTGCGAAGGTTTAAGCAGGGTTTAGCGTGGAATTGATATTGTGCTGCTACATGCACGGGTATAGATCATAAAAAGGGGTTATTCAAATTGTTTCTTCGTTAGCAAGGGATCAGTGCTTTAGCCTTATGATTTTCAAATTTTTTAATATAATAAAAACTAATGACAGATTTTTTTACCAAAATCAAAAGCTAGGTAAATTATGTATTTGAAACATACAGCGAAAATTTCAATAGAAATCACCCATAATATTTATTCCAACATGTTTTTTCTTTGTTTTATGTGCTCAAATACAACTCTCACGTGCCGAACCATGGATAGAGATTACCACCCATTCCCCAGAAAGGGTTGTTTGCAGATCAACAGGAACCCTGGGACCAATCCTTAATCCAATCGGACAATGCACGTCGCTCCCGAAACTCGTTGACCTGAAACGACACTAACTTTAATCCATCCCGATGCTGGCACCGGTTCAATGCACCAGATATCAGGCTAGAAACGCTCCCTAGCCGGCACGGAACTATCAGTTCTGCTGCCAAAAATCGCCCCAGAAAGCGTTGGACGGAAAGCAACACATGCATGGGCAAACATGCAGCAAACATGGGAGCGGCAAATGCAACAAAAAAGTCCATTTGATTAATGAACAATCGCCACACCGTGTTGGTGAGTTGCTTTTTCAACTCTACTCGCACACACACATACAGAGAGGAGACAAGCAACAACAAAAAAATGTTCTGATTGGCTGACGCTTTGTTTAAACAACTTTGCGTTCTCGCGGGAACTGAAGAAGACATAACACCCCCCCTCAGCACTTGGGAGGTGAGTTGACGTGGCGGGACGATACAATTTATGCTCCTCGTTTCCGCCCCGCCCGAACGTGGATGCGCCCGTTGTGCAAGTTCATAAAACCTCTCCACAAATCTACCGTAAAGCGTCACCACCACCGTCGGACGGCCGCCGCCCATAATAAAGCAAGTTTACTTCGAATGCGTGGCGAAGCGAGCCGTTCGTTTTTTCCCTGTTGGAATGGAGCCGCCTAGCCGCGATTGTCGGTTTTCTGTCGAATTTTATTTATTTTTCAACTTGGGGTGCGTTTAGTTTCCCAGCCTCTTCCACCGGGGCTGACCTTCCCGCAGGGCAGTTTGTCCGTGTCGAGTCTTGTTAAAAATTCATTATTTCTTTTATACCTTCCCGGTTCCGGAGTGTTTCCTTGGATCACGCATGTTGAGGCCATTTCGGCGGCCCCGGCGTTCTACAATTTGTGTCCACTTTTTGGGGTGTTGCCTCTTGCAAAAAGACAGTGTTTGGCTCGTTGACAGACGATATTTCAAATGAAAAAGTTGTCAAAGGTACTTTATTTTAGCAAGGTCCAACAGATTGAGCGAAAAAACGGCTTAAACGGCTGTTTAAAAGAAGACAAACGATCCTTGTTGAAATTGGCTACCACAAACATTTTATACCTTTGGTTCTAAGGTATTAGATATCAATATAAATCACTTTTTCAATTGAAACATTAAAATTCAACGCTGTTATTAAAACTCGTTTTGTATTATTTAAAAAATAATACATTTGACTAGAACTTTTTTCAACAACACATATTAATCTCTGGCGTATGAAGTACAGAGCAAGTCAACAGTATTTCTTTTATCCACTTCACAACATCAGATTCCATTACGATTCCTTTTTGATATCTTTTACCACCCATTCCCCAGAAAGGGTTGTTTGCAGATCAACAGGAACCCTGGGACCAATCCTTAATCCAATCGGACAATGCACGTCGCTCCCGAAACTCGTTGACCTGAAACGACACTAACTTTAATCCATCCCGATGCTGGCACCGGTTCAATGCACCAGATATCAGGCTAGAAACGCTCCCTAGCCGGCACGGAACTATCAGTTCTGCTGCCAAAAATCGCCCCAGAAAGCGTTGGACGGAAAGCAACACATGCATGGGCAAACATGCAGCAAACATGGGAGCGGCAAATGCAACAAAAAAGTCCATTTGATTAATGAACAATCGCCACACCGTGTTGGTGAGTTGCTTTTTCAACTCTACTCGCACACACACATACAGAGAGGAGACAAGCAACAACAAAAAAATGTTCTGATTGGCTGACGCTTTGTTTAAACAACTTTGCGTTCTCGCGGGAACTGAAGAAGACATAACACCCCCCCTCAGCACTT
>KZ070013.1:1112-21630 GCA_002091845.1 Anopheles cracens
GCATCGAAGGCATCGGTTGCGTTCGGTCGGCACATAAAATGCGCGACTTGCGCGATGATGGGCGGAAACGCGGGAGGTGCGCGAAAGAGAGCGAGCGGGGAGCCCGCGGGTGCAGCAAGAAGAGCACACCAAAACAAGCGAAAATGATCAAAACGAGATGGAGTGTGTCGGCAGAAGCGGGTAGGAAGAAAACCCACCCCTCATCTCTTCCTCCCACCACCCAGCATCGCGGTGGAGCTTCTGTTTACATTTGTTTGCCACCTTTTTTTCCTGCGCCTCCTAAAATGTGTGAAGAAATTCATATCGCTTATGGACCTAATGCCTTTTCGGTATGCCTTTTTTCAGCTTCTTTTTTGCCTTCGGTTGCCTTTTTTTGTGGTCGTGGTAGTGCCTGCTCCGACCGCGCCTTGCTCTGTTCTTCGCATCGTATTCATCTTCCCACCGGTTGCGCTTCCTTCCACCGGTTCGGATAGATGTTCGGAAGGTGTAAGGCACCTGTGCTAACAGCAAGCGCAACAGCGCTTCTGGAAGATCGATCTTGTCCGATCATGGCGATCGTGGTCCCATTTTTATATTACGGGTTTGCTGGGAAGCTGCTGAGATGGACGTAAGATGGTGATCTACTTGCGAACGAAAGAACTCACCAAAAATAGGTATTTGAGATCATTGCCCACGGACACAACAGCACGTTTTCAAAAGCTGTTGGTGTGTTTCTCCGAACGGAATGACTTAATCCGTGCTGTGGTGTAGCGCGGGTCAGTTTGAAACGTAGAAGAGCAGACTTCTGTTGTGATGCTGCGCATTTCGCTCACTTCAAAAGCTAGCGAAGCACATCGAAAGCATCGCTTGTTGGTTTTTGTTTTGGTTCCCTGTTTGCTTTCCATTGCCCGTTCCGACGCTAATATTGTTCTTCTACCGATCGTGCTCTTGGTCCGGTTCGAGAGATGACGGGTGGAACGGTTTTGTAGCGGACCGATCCCTTCCAAAACCTTTTCCTTCCCATTGACGCACCTGTAGTGCGCGGTCGCTGTGGGAAGCGAATGTCTGCTGCACAGGTCATTAATTTAGCGGCATCCGATGATGGATGAGATGCTAGCAGCTTCGCCTTGGTTTTGCGTTTGGGAATCTAGATATGTCTAGCGCGAATAGTCCTGACTCCTAGCGGCCTCGTGTTTCATACAACCCTTTTTTCGTGTCCCTTAGATTACATCGTATCACGTTACACCCAATCCTTAGGTCTATACTGTTGCCCTTTATTACCGTAATTATCGGTTAGCCGTATCCTGGTGCCAAGAAAGTGACATGAAACATCCGTCTTTAGGACACGATCAAATAGCATTTCGCTACAGACCTTTCTTCTACACAGCTCTAGGCAGGTGCCGCTGCGCGAAATAACCTGTTTCGCCACCTGGAAAAAGGATTGCTATCTTTTACCGAATCTTTCGGCTCGCTTTGGCCGATAGTCCTTTATTCGAACGGATAGATCTAGAATTCACTGGAGCAAGAGTTCTGTGCCTTTGTCGATGTGTTCTGTTGAATAATATTACGAACCAAAGGAGGCTCATTTATCATTGGCCCACAATGGAAAGAACGTCGGTAGTTCCGTGCGGTAAGAACTTGAACACTCCCTAATCATTGGGCAAAGGTAGCAGGATCAAGGCAAAGGCAGGATCACGGCTATTCAGCTGGCAAAACTTTCGTGAAGGTCAAAGAACTTTCGACTGCTTGGATTACCTGCTGCGCCGAGCCGGAAAAGGGTCGGATCCTGCGCGTTAACCGATTCTTGGACCCTTCGTGGTGATCATAGTTCTTGAGCGATTTTTATGGACCAATTGAGAATATTTTCGATGAATTCGTTACGTGTGTTGCCAGGTGGTTTAGTCCTGTAATTGAATAATTAGGAGCATATATTAAGACTGAATAATTCGCTTATAATCGGGACTAATTGGATGTTTTATGTTTGATGTCAACATCTTGTTTGATCATGAAAAATTGAGCTAATACATTGATAGTTTGCAACTGCCTGTTTTATACTAGAATAGACTACCCAGTCGAAGAGATCAGGTGCGTAGCGCATTGGCTTATACACCACCTTTTTTGGGTTCAAATCTCTTCTGGATCGTGCTTTGGAATGTGATTACCCAGCGAATGGGATATCTATGGTTACTATAGTAACCATAAGAAAAATATATCCTTGTATCAGTATACCAGTATTGAGTGGCAACCATCTCATTTCAGGCAATAAAACTAAAGCATTTTCAGCAGTTTAAGTGAGCTCACTTCAAATTTTAAATGTTGTAAACCTTGCTCACGTCTCTTTTTTAGCTTTAGCGACATATTTGAAGTGGCTCTCCATTTTCTAAGACTAGTAACATTGCTAGCGAGAAAGCATAACCCAACAAATCATAAATTCCTTATGCTTCATTGTGATTCAAACAATTGTTCTTAGGAGATGCATCGCGCTACAGCACCCTTCTGACAGCAGCACAACCCATCGTGCCGTTGCCAGAATTTCATACAACCCTTTTTTCGTGTCCCTTAGATTACATCGTATCACGTTACACCCAATCCTTAGGTCTATACTGTTGCCCTTTATTACCGTAATTATCGGTTAGCCGTATCCTGGTGCCAAGAAAGTGACATGAAACATCCGTCTTTAGGACACGATCAAATAGCATTTCGCTACAGACCTTTCTTCTACACAGCTCTAGGCAGGTGCCGCTGCGCGAAATAACCTGTTTCGCCACCTGGAAAAAGGATTGCTATCTTTTACCGAATCTTTCGGCTCGCTTTGGCCGATAGTCCTTTATTCGAACGGATAGATCTAGAATTCACTGGAGCAAGAGTTCTGTGCCTTTGTCGATGTGTTCTGTTGAATAATATTACGAACCAAAGGAGGCTCATTTATCATTGGCCCACAATGGAAAGAACGTCGGTAGTTCCGTGCGGTAAGAACTTGAACACTCCCTAATCATTGGGCAAAGGTAGCAGGATCAAGGCAAAGGCAGGATCACGGCTATTCAGCTGGCAAAACTTTCGTGAAGGTCAAAGAACTTTCGACTGCTTGGATTACCTGCTGCGCCGAGCCGGAAAAGGGTCGGATCCTGCGCGTTAACCGATTCTTGGACCCTTCGTGGTGATCATAGTTCTTGAGCGATTTTTATGGACCAATTGAGAATATTTTCGATGAATTCGTTACGTGTGTTGCCAGGTGGTTTAGTCCTGTAATTGAATAATTAGGAGCATATATTAAGACTGAATAATTCGCTTATAATCGGGACTAATTGGATGTTTTATGTTTGATGTCAACATCTTGTTTGATCATGAAGGTATTTGAGATCATTGCCCACGGACACAACAGCACGTTTTCAAAAGCTGTTGGTGTGTTTCTCCGAACGGAATGACTTAATCCGTCCTGTGGTGTAGCGCGTGTCAGTTTGAAACGTAGAAGAGCAGACTTCTGTTGTGATGCTGCGCATTTCGCTCATTTCAAAAGCTAGCGAAGCACATCGAAAGCATCGCTTGTTGGTTTTTGTTTTGGTTCCCTGTTTGCTTTCCATTGCCCGTTCCGACGCTAATATTGTTCTTATACCGATCGTGCTCTTGGTCCGGTTCGAGAGATGACGGGTGGAACGGTTTTGTAGCGGACCGATCCCTTCCAAAACCTTTTCCTTCCCATTGACGCACCTGTAGTGCGCGGTCGCTGTGGGAAGCGAATGTCTGCTGCACAGGTCATTAATTTAGCGGCATCCGATGATGGATGAGATGCTAGCAGCTTCGCCTAGGTTTTGCGTTTGGGGATCTAGATATGTCTAGCGCGAATAGTCCTGACTCCTAGCGGCCTCGTATTTCATACAACCCTTTTTTCGTGTCCCTTAGATTACATCGTATCACGTTACACCCAATCCTTAGGTCTATACTGTTGCCCTTTATTACCGTAATTATCGGTTAGCCGTATCCTGGTGCCAAGAAAGTGACATGAAACATCCGTCTTTAGGACACGATCAAATAGCATTTCGCTACAGACCTTTCTTCTACACAGCTCTAGGCAGGTGCCGCTGCGCGAAATAACCTGTTTCGCCACCTGGAAAAAGGATTGCTATCTTTTACCGAATCTTTCGGCTCGCTTTGGCCGATAGTCCTTTATTCGAACGGATAGATCTAGAATTCACTGGAGCAAGAGTTCTGTGCCTTTGTCGATGTGTTCTGTTGAATAATATTACGAACCAAAGGAGGCTCATTTATCATTGGCCCACAATGGAAAGAACGTCGGTAGTTCCGTGCGCCTCCTAAAATGTGTGAAGAAATTCATATCGCTTATGGACCTAATGCCTTTTCGGTATGCCTTTTTTCAGCTTCTTTTTTGCCTTCGGTTGCCTTTTTTTGTGGTCGTGGTAGTGCCTGCTCCGACCGCGCCTTGCTCTGTTCTTCGCATCGTAGTCATCTTCCCACCGGTTGCGCTTCCTTCCACCGGTTCGGATAGATGTTCGGAAGGTGTAAGGCACCTGTGCTAACAGCAAGCGCAACAGCGCCTCTGGAAGATCGATCTTGTCCGATCATGGCGATCGTGGTCCCATTTTTATATTACGGGTTTGCTGGGAAGCTGCTGAGATGGACGTAAGATGGTGATCTACTTGCGAACGAAAGAACTCACCAAAAATAGGTATTTGAGATCATTGCCCACGGACACAACAGCACGTTTTCAAAAGCTGTTGGTGTGTTTCTCCGAACGGAATGACTTAATCCGTGCTGTGGTGTAGCGCGGGTCAGTTTGAAACGTAGAAGAGCAGACTTCTGTTGTGATGCTGCGCATTTCGCTCACTTCAAAAGCTAGCGAAGCACATCGAAAGCATCGCCAGTAGGGGGAATGTGAATGACTCGGGGTCATTTACACGATTCCAACACACATTTACTGTAATTAGATTCGTATGCTTGATTATTAACACAAAACGACCAAGATTCGTCCGATCAACCGCAAGTGTCAAATTGGATTGAAAAGTCTCTCCAAACATTAGGGTTACAAGCGATGACAGCAAACGTCATCTTTAGGATGTTTTGACGTTCGTTTTGACATATTGTTTCACATTTAATTCGGATGTTATATGATAGGTTTATATTCTCTTGGATTGGATCAAACGGCCTACTAAGTTTTGTATGGCTCCTTCACGTAGTTAGGTATGGCTACTTTCTTTTTGTCTCACCCGTTTCTCTGTTCTCATAGTATTTTTTTTTCGTCATGGATGGTTTTTCTACTATAGATGACAAATGATTTCCTTCCCGGAAAATGGAAAACACTTCACGGAGTTCTCCGGAGCGCAAGAAAAGCGGATCAACTCATCACTCGACACCATCAAATTTTCGACGTACATTGACTCCCAGTGTGCTCGCTTGCTCTCGGCACCGAATATTGCCTCGTGCGAACAGCGAACAAGGAAACCTCAGTTCCCAACCGCTTTTCCCGTGAAATCCCGGCGACGAAAATCCATCTGTTTTTCCACTTGAGCGACGCTCCGCATGGTGTGGAGTGCTGGGAGTGAGAGACATTCAAAAAATATCTGGAAGGGAGATCATCGGCACATTTGGCAGAGCGTCGAGAGGTACTATTTGCATGGATGGGAATTTTCCCCCTTCACGCGGGCCACGGGAAACCGATCGTCATAACTTGAAGACATCCGGCTCCCGGAACCGCAATGAGAATGGTGGAGGGGCTTGTAGGATGGAAGCAAAAGCCGATCACACTTCTCTCCGAACTCGAACATGAAACTTTCCAGATTTTCATTTTTGGGAAAGGAAAGGATTTTTGACGTTAGTTTTTTCCGGCTTCTGTTCTGATGATCGCAGTGTGGGAATGTCGTTTTTTGTGCTTTTTCAAATGATTCACAAATAGCAATGGGGTAAAGGATTGATGGTAGACACAAGTAGCGAGATGTGGGAACGTATACGCAACTATACCATACAGGGCGAACAATACTTCCAACTACACTGATTAGGATTGACACAAGAAGTTGCAGTGGAAATACAAAAAAATGCTTTCACTCTCATTCCCCTTCAATTGTGTTCCCGCAGCGGAAAACAATTTAAACGCCGCCAAGCCGCATGCTCGCACCATCGCAGGTACCAGCAGATGCAACGCGTGCGCAAACTAGGACATTCTTGCGCCACTGTGCATCGCAGCCGACCGGCTGACGGTGTTTCAATTTAAAGGGCAATTAGAGGAGGATTTCCCTGCGGGTCGACCAGGACAATGGCAAGGATCATGAGGGCGGGTGAGAGTCGAGAGAAAGCGAGACAGAGAGCGAAGAACTCCGGGGACCGAAGACGGCACAAATCGGTTTTTAAAGGGCTCCTTGTCGGAAATGGCAGGAAGTCAGCGTGGCCCTGTTTGCCTGTTTGCTTTGGTCTCGTTTCTCACACTGGGGTTTCGGGCAGATGATGAGGGCATTTAAATTTAGCCTGCATCTGCATCGGCCCTCCGCCATGCATGGGCATTTAAACATTGACTCAAATGGGGGAAGGTCCTTGCACTAATGAGGTTATCCTGGGCTGGCGGCATGAAGAAAGATAAATTTAGCAGCAGTCAGGAGGGTCCTTTACGTGGAACGAGGGTGTTGATTTGAGCTGGGGTCGTAATCTGTTTGCCAAGCTGGGAAATGTCTCGGAGATGTTTGCCGCTTTTTTCAGCTTATGCTTCATATATCAGCAGCTCGTTTATATATGTATTATATTGAAAAAATGAAATATTAATTGTATATAAATTCTAACCGTCGTAAAGGTTTCTATTGAAGTTTTGTTTGGACCACTTCTTCGTTCATTCAGCTGCCGGATCATGAACAATTTCTTCGCCTTCTCCACTCGGACGGAACGGACACTCTCCACAGACAGGAAACATCAGGTGGCAGCGTTCACGAGCGTTCGGCTCCAAAAATGGTAGGTCTTGGTCGAAGCGAAAAAAACCTCCACCAACGAATGCTCAAATAAGAAAGGAAAAGGAACGGAAACTCCAAAAATGGTAGGTCTTGGTCGAAGCGAAAAAAACCTCCACCAACGAATGCTCAAATAAGAAAGGAAAAGGAACGGAACCGCCACTTCCTGTGTCTGTGAATGGGGCTGGGGGATAGGTTTTTCTGATAGTGGCCGCAACCACGGCCCAGGCGGGCGTTTCTCTCCAAAAACGCACGCACACAAACACACGCACCGCACCGAGAGTAAAAGGCCAAGGAATAGACAACGGACGGCGAAACAAACATGAAAGAGAATCACCCAAAGTCCACCCCGAAAAAAAACCCACTCCCGGCACCCGGTTGCGATGGGAATTGTGTTCATTTGCGCCACGGACGCGTTGCGCGTTTTCATCATTTCGGTCGGTGCGCTTTCCACCCAAACCCCAATCCCATTACGCACGTGGATCGGTCGGAGAGTTTTCTTTCGTGCGGGACATCCGCGTTGTTCCGTTCCAGATTGTTTTTTTCTCTCCTGTGGACAACTGTACAGTATAAATCTTATCCTTCAAATTGTGTAATGTTTGGAGAAGATTTGGATCTTCAATTACCTGGATCTTGAATAAAAGTGACTCATGTGTCACAATTTATGTACTAGCAGGACAGTAAAGAAATGTGTTGTCATAAACATTATGCAAAAAGCTCCAAAACATCGGTTAAGGTCCGGCCACAGCCTGGGAAGCATCGAAACCGATGCGGTTTGACGCGCCCATTTTCCCAAGCCCAAAGCCGGCAGCATAAATATTGCCCCAAAACGAAAACGGCACGCGGCCAAGTCGATGGTGACGATGGGAGATTGTTGCTCCGATTTGGGAGCATCAGCAACCGTCTTTGACGGCCGATCGGTGGAAAGTTCCAGTAGAGTCGCTCGCTCGACAGCGAAACGACTGAAACGGCTGGCGAAAGGGTTTGCCGAAAGGAAATTAGGAACGGAACTCATTGCATGGTCCCTCTCCCAACTCTCCTCCTCCTCCCCCCACCACACCCTCCGGTTCGACACCGTTATGTGATGCTGGGGCCTAGATGCGCAGCATCGAACGCATTAGAGACGGAGCCGGCTTTGGGAAGCACGGCAGTGATGGTGAGAATTTCGTCGATCGTTGCTATGGTAACGTGGTATTGTGATCCTCGTTGAATAATCCGTGAAAGAGGCTGAGATTTTTCGTCTCCAGCGCTTGTAAATCATGGAACTGAATGGCGTCTTCAAATGAATCTGATCGTATACGGAAATGCTAACCAAAAACAGGAATACTCTACGGCAGGGATGTCAAACTCGTTTGAGAGAGTGGGACGGGTAGTAATTGGAGTTACAAGAAGTCAAGCAAGTTAGCAATTGTCACTTTTATTTTAAACCAACTGTCAAAATTTGTAAGATTTCCTCTACTCTATGACTTTGAAAAGACGAATTCGGTCTCTAAACTGACATAAATTCATCCATTGAATTGTTTATCAAATCTGATGGTTAATGAGAGGATATTTTGGCGGTAAAAGCCTCCGTTTTTAATCAGACAACTTTGGAAGTGAAAGAGATTGATGATTGCTTACATTTGTTGAGTAAAATTAACGCATTCTTATGTTTCTCTAACTATATTATCGCTGATGAAATTTGGCACTCCTGATAAACGAGGGTTTCTGTAATTAAAGTTCGATTTTATCTCGCAGCACGTTTGACATCCCTGCTCCATAGCCGATCCAAAGCGTGTAGCTGCGGTGTTAATTGATGTGAGGTTAGATGAATAGAACTAAGTTGGAAGCAGCAACAAAAAACTAGAACTCAATCTCGTCCCCATCCCCAGTGGTATCACATTTCCACCGAAACCATGGCCAGATTTCTGAGGCTAATTGCAGAAATCAATTTTTCAAATCCTTCATCCACGTCCAGCTGCCGCGCTACCAACACCGAACGGAAGGCTCCCTCCCAACGCCTATGTGGTGATCTTTTCATTCATGAAACCGTCCGACAGCTGCCGCGCTACCAACACCGAACGGAAGGCTCCCTCCCAACGCCTATGTGGTGATCTTTTCATTCATGAAACCGTCCGCCCAGCGCACGTCCCGCAGCACGAAGGTCTCGTGATCCGGTGGCGAATTCGCGTGCTCGACCGGGGATGTATTTAAACGCACGGAAGGTGCGCGTTTTTTTTGCATGCGATCCATTACCGCGGGGAGGTACGCGAAATAGCAAAAGGAAGCAGCGAACGAAGGCAAAACAATATTAACAAAAATCCCTCCAATCCACTCCAGCTCAAAACCAGATTAAAACATCCTCCGATCGCGGTTCCAGAAATCCAGTTTAAAATGGAATCGCGAAGCGAGTAATCATTAGCAGCTACCGGGTGGACCGCTGCGTGTAGCGCATACAAAATGACACCGATTCGTCGGGTGGTGGAGTAGCAGAAACAGCAAAGAAGCAAGCAAACAAGCAAAGCCAAAAAAAAAATCGCAGGAACAAATCACACAAAACTGAAAGGATTATCGAGTCGCCATCGAGTTCGCGGATCTGTTTTTTTTTGTTTCTAGGTTAATGCTTCCAGAGGTGTCTCCGTACGGTAGCCGTTGTCGACGTTGTCTTCAAGATCCGTGTTGCGTTCCATCCTTCGCGATCACGAAATTTGCGACCGAGTACCGACCCTTTTTTTCCTCCCTCGTTGAGGTTTGAAATCCCCCGCTCCGGGAAATACCGGGATCGGATTTCAAAGCGAGAGATTAGAGTGATGGATTTTTTGTAGATTTTCGCGCATTTGCTAATGCTGTGTGCATGTTTTTGGATTATTTTTCTTCGCTTCCGGCCTTCGCGGGATGATCTTTATCTCATATTTTCAAGACTGAAATATTGGATATTTCATATGTTTCTTAATAATATGCTCCTTGCGAATCTGTTACATCTTTATGGAACTATTAACTTCATTTTGAACCTGTTATTTATGATAAAAAACATGCCTTATATGGAAGTCAACGTTCTACAGGATATTCCTACATATACAAACTCATTTCAACACTAACACATGTCAAACGGCATTCATATTTACAAAGAAATGTCTGGGAAAGATGTTTCGGTCGTCATAGTCTTGAAAAACCTCGGTTAAAACACAAGACAATATCTATATGGACACTGCGAACGAATCGCAATCAGATTGAAATCCCCAGAACCTTTTTTGCAATGTGCAAAAATTGATCCGAACAGGAAACGCTCCTTCTTGCGCGTCCGCTCGCTCATTAGCTTTTTGCGTATCGCTTGATTGTGATTTATTTAATTTACGTTTTCTTCCTTTTTGTGATTTTTCCCCTTACACGGTGAGGATATAGCTGGGGAGCAGCAGTGATGAGGCGCAATAAGAATAAAAGATCGTATTCCGCTTTATGGCGCGGATTGGTCGCGAATTATGTCCATACTTTTGAGCATACGCGAAGGGCTTTATATAGCTTTGCTGTAGTATAAAAGTTTGATATGCAATACGTGTAACAAAAAACCATACATTATTTTCCCATTACGTTTGACGCGATGTTGTTCGTCGGAGAAAATGAAACAAGAAGCGACGCGCATCGTATCTTCTCCCGCAACGTTTTGGAAGATCATCGGTACGGAAAGGTCAACGTGAGGATCGTAACAAAAACCGTCCCGCTCGCCGCTCCCACTGCGTCCCCGTCCCCGTCCGTGTCCTAAAGGGAAGCTATCCTGGGAGAAATCTATTTTCGAAACCCCCGTGTGGGATTGGAATTCTCCACGGTGGCGAGATGGCCGCGTTCGAGCGTGCACCGTCCAAACGAGCGCGCGCTGTAGGAAACGGTGAAGCGGAAGGCAAGGAATAGAAACTGATCGTACCACGCCAAAGACGACGACGACGACGGTTCGCGGTCTCCCTTTCCGCCAGGGATAGGAGTCAGCCAGCAAGGAGGTGAAGGATGCGCTAACGATCGAAACGTGGATCGAGAATACGGCGTTGTACGGGGGGGGTGGTTGGGTGGTGCGGACCGTGGGAAGGGGTAAAAGAAAGGAAACATAAAACGGGAACGAACGGCTAAAAAGAGTGGGAAGACAATGCAGCGCGAAAGAGAGCGAGAGAACGTGCCGAGAGTCAAATAGACGAACCGAAGACGCGAAGACGCGCCACATGAAAACCACAAAATCAGCGTTTGGGGTGGCTCGTAGATCGGCCGTGGGGTTCTTGGGAGTGGGGTGGCGGGCGTCCAATCTAATCTCTTCCTTCGCCGCTTCAAGCCAAAGTGTGTGTGTGTGTGTGCGGACGAGAGAGACATGAACGAGGAGAGGCCGTGAAGAAGAGTGAGACAGACGAGGTGCTAGAAAAGGCGAACGCTCCGAAAGTACGCGGCATCGCGGCAGGACAACGTGAACAGGAACAGCACACCCGGGCAGGAAAGCGCAGGAAGAGAAGTCGAAAAGACTGTCGAGAGCCACGATCGCGGTCGCGGGGTCATTCAACTTGCGTGTGCTCTGCGTACGAAGCGCACACGTAACTAGTCCCGCCGTGTCTAGGCGGGTGTGAGTGTGTGTGTGTAGCGCTATGCGTGTTTTGATTTTGTTCCTTCTCCACAACTTCTTCCTGGTGCCGGTGCTGCCCAGCGGCGCGTATAGGCGATCAAGTCTTCGTCGGGAGCATCTCCTGCGGGTCGAGAGGCGAATGTTTTGCTTGTATTGCCAGGCCAACCCCGGGCACGGTCACGTTCGATGGGATCGCTTTGACTTCGTGACCCATGTCAAGGACCTCGGACCGTACGATGCAAGTAGCAGGGTTTTCTTCCTGCTCGAATGAAGCGTATGAATAGATGACACTGCAGTGACTTGTTAACAAAACAACCTTCTGGGAGGAAGAAATTGGAACAAAAAACGAATGAGGATCCTTGCGAGAGACACGGCTTGAATGAGTGCTTCATTTTACTAACTTCACTCCTTTCTGTTAGAAATCGTGATGGATCTTCTCCCGAAATCAAGCCCCGAAGAAAGAAACTTATCACGATTCCTCGCTCACATTCTCGCTTCGAATATAATTGAGGTCTGCTCGTTGCGCGATTGAAAGGATGGGATGATTAGCATATTAAAGGGAGCCATCGAAGAGAAAGTGTAGACGAGTCAGTGAAGATGCGGGCTTTGGAATCGGAGCCTTCCCACGATTTCGAAAGGATTCAAAATATGCAACTCACGATCCTTTCAAACTTGAAAAAAACCCCTTAAGGTTTCCAAAATCCTGTTTCCTTTCGTGCGCTTTACGATCCTTTGATTGTTTCGGTTTCTCCCCCGTGATCGATCTACGCTCCGCGACCTGATCGAATCCCCGCCCGGAGAAAGGCAACGCCAACGTGTAACCCTTTTTTCGATGATCCCGCCGCCGTGAGGATAGAAAAGAAAAGCCAATGACCTCGGATGACGCACTCGGAACACGGGAAGGCCCGTGTGGACCTGTCCGTCGACTTTCGGGGAACGTATGCCCCGTCAGGTGCCACCGAAGGACTGCCCGAAAGGAACACGCTGTGAGAATCGAGTGGCTGGAAAGCCACCGGCACCGAATCCCGGCCTGGCTTGGCTACCCCTGATGACTCGACATGATTTTTAATTACTCGAAACGGCTCGTTTCGGTGTCTGATCGTTAGGTTTTTTCATTCTTTATTAACGTCGCCTTCAATCAGGACGAAAACACAGGCGCAGCCACGGGGATCATTAATTGATGAGCACGAAAACAATGGAGAAAAGTATGCAGGCTTTCTAAAGTGCATCTCTCGAGCGCCTGTTGGATGACGGAGTGGGAAAGGATGAGTGCGTTCGGTGGTAACCTTGGATGGTTTCAAGATTTTTCCTCCGATTGTCTTGCTTGTAAGTGTTTTCCACTTCCTTTTCAAGGGGACATAAGAGAGACTGATGGTTTAGATAAAAAATCCTTATATATACCGAATGTTTATTGGAGATAGCTCAAAAGTCCTTCGGTAAGTCCTTTTTTATTGTTGATCATATCACAGCAGGGTTTCAAGCGTAAGAGTCATGTTGTTAGATTAAAAAGTAAATAAGGCAATCTTTCTGACTTCAAAACTCTCTAAACCGTGAGAGCATCCTTTGTTCTTCATGGAGGTTTTATGGAGTTTTCATACAAAGAGGTTTATGCAATAAAAGTTGGAAATTCAAATCTCCTAGTAACTAACTTAACTCCTCGATGTCTCGTTCTGATTCCTTTTCG
Organism: Anopheles cracens; assembly: GCA_002091845.1. Taxonomy (NCBI): domain Eukaryota; kingdom Metazoa; phylum Arthropoda; class Insecta; order Diptera; family Culicidae; genus Anopheles; species Anopheles cracens. Next base: position 14,296 of record KZ070013.1, read on the forward strand.
TTAAGTGAGTCTTCGTCTCCAATCAGAGTGAGTTGGATCAAACTGAAGCTGAAGTGCCAATGAAGAGGAAGAAAAATCAAAGGTTTAAAGATAATCACAACAACAATGGTCTAACGTACGATCGAACTGTGAAAAAGCTTGTCTATATATCCAACATACTCATTACTACGCTGTAAACATAAGGAACACATACTTAACAAAAAAATAAATAAAGCGGCTTAGAGTCGAATATATTGCTACAACTTAGATCGATCCTAATCATAAGGGGAGAAACTGAATGTAAAAGGAAGTTTTTGCTGTCCAAGTGGAAGTTTGGAATGTATCGTAAAAGGAAGATGTGCTTCATACTGTGTCTTGTTATTAATATCACCATAAAATATGCTAATAATAATCCTCATCAAAAATAAGTAAAAATATTGATCAATAAATATTGGTCGCGAGCAGAATCTCCTGCCCAGCCGGTGTTTGTGGTTCTAAACATCTTTTCTCATTTTTTTACGGCTTTCAACTTTATTACACTGCACGACGGTTTGCTTCTACCCGTGTGGACCTGTCCGTCGACTTTCGGGGAACGTATGCCCCGTCAGGTGCCACCGAAGGACTGCCCGAAAGGAACACGCTGTGAGAATCGAGTGGCTGGAAAGCCACCGGCACCGAATCCCGGCCTGGCTTGGCTACCCCTGATGACTCGACATGATTTTTAATTACTCGAAACGGCTCGTTTCGGTGTCTGATCAACCGAGAATTAAATTCATTAAATCTCCTTTTCCTCGCTTCCGCTAGAGCTGCCGGGGCCCACGGACGGGAGAAAGATGTGGAAGAAATACTTCAGCGCGCGATCAAGAGAAGGCGGACCTTTTTTCGGGACAACGGCCACCGGGAAGATGGCAGGAAAACTGGCACAACTGGCGAACGAACGGGCGGCCGGTCGAATCAAATCGTCTCTAATTTAATTCGCCTTCACCGCGAGCCGATCCGATTCATTCTGAGGGCGTTAGCCGGTGGGTCTCCCCAAGGAGGATGCTTTTTTTCTCTGTTCTTGCCGTTCCGCGCGTTCCCCGGGCTTAACTCATTCGTTCTTATTAGCCGTCTCTAGTTCTATTCCGCATGTTTTCGCTTCTCATCCGGCTCCGGCTTCCGATTTTACTTCCGCTCGTTCATAGGAGCTCCGCGGCTGGGGCCATTTTCTTCCAAGCAACGCAGAGATTGCGATCAAATGATGGAGTGAAGGTTTTTTGTTGTTGTGTTCGGTTTCTCGACAGAGGAACCAACATCCAGCGATCTCCTTATTTCGGTTGATGACTCGGGAGCGCGCACACGGCCCGAAATTAGCGATCGAGTGAAGTGGATCATTTGCCACACTTTTTCACTCGAAAAGCCCTCAACGACGACTTTTGATTGGCACCGGTTTTATGTTGATTCTTGGCCAGCCAGGCCGCAGCGAGATCTTGCGCTCAGGTGTTGGGATGTTGTGGACGCATTTCGCGAGATGTCCCAGTTCGCTCTCTCCTTTGATGAAGGCAACAAACTGTGCCTCAGTTCTTTCGATCGATTTCTCGAAGCCCCACCAGGCTTTCCCCGTGGTTTGGGGGAAAATTTCTCGGTTTGTTAATTTCGATTGATTGAATTCAGGCAGCCACGGTTTTTCCCGTCCGTACGCTCGAACCGTTGTCTCATCAGGGGGGATAAACCACCGCCGAGAGCGATCGTGTGGTTATCGATCGATCAACCGCTAACGGGAGATTGGGTGTTGTCGCGATTTGTCTATATGTTGGCCGTCGCAGAAAGTGTTTTGGGCTAAAAATCGATTTTTGTGCCAATTTTTACACTGTAGCTACCGTGAATGAATTGCTTGAAAACTCCGTTTTGACTCAACTTGCTCTGAGTGAGTTACAAGTCGTTGTGATGTAAGAAGTGAGTGAAAGATGCTACTCCAACACTTTAAATCACTTCTTCACTCACTAGTTCACGCCTTTCTGATTTGAATCTCCGCGTTGAATAGCTGCTCACTCAGAGTGAGTTGAATCGAAATGATTCTCATGAGAGTTATAGTACGATTCGAATCTGAATTATGAGTAAGTAAGTATGAGTAGTTCTTTTGAAAGATTGTTGCCCTCATTTCTTGTTCAAACCTCACTTGGATTAACTTAACTTGCACAGATACTGTCACTGGTAAAGCTTATAAGTAACCCGAAATTAGGCTTTAAAAATCTTAAATTATATAATGAACTGACAGAGTTCGAATATGAATAGTTTAAATAAGTGAGTTTAGTGAAAAAAAAGTATTACACTAACTCTCATAAGTAATAGTACCAAAAGAAGTTTAATTTCCATATGAAATTTATTTAAAGTTCAACTTCTAACCATAGGACAAAGCTGAAACTCCAAAATTTACCACAGCAAAATCGAAGGAAACGATCATGTTTGCGGCCACAGGATGCGCAGCAAAGCGTGATTTGAGGGTGCGCCGAGCTATACGCTGCCCTAACTTCGCTGCCCCCGTCAATAAACCATACATTTCCGCTTGCAGGAGAATGGAAGAGTCCACGCGCAGGTCACGGGCGAGGGGAAAAAACGGCTAAAAGTCATCAGGTCAACCATCCGGTTTACGGTTTGCGACGGTCCCATCAGACTCAGCGCACCAGGAAGCGAATTTGTGTAATGAACGAAAGGAACGCCCGAAAGGAACTCGGTAGGAGTGGAAAGCGACAGGGGGCAAAGCGTTTTATTCACTTCGGTACCGATATGAGGGTCACTTCCGCTGGCTGATAACGCCAACGGGAAGGTTTGCACGACCAACGGCTCGTGTTCTCGATCCTGTGCTCACCAAACGGTTTAAAATTCAGTTGAGCTCTGACATTACTCTATGGGCGACAAAATTTGAGCGTGAAAATAAAAACGCTGATGTAATCACTGCGCGATGGATTTGGAGTAGGCATTTATCGAATGATGTATGCCTACCACATGTGTACAAGTCGGTCCCAGAACCCATGGGAACGGGTAAGTGTAACCCGGCCAGCTAGCATTCCGCGTCTAGTTTCGGAACTCGTAAAATCGGTGACCCCTTAGTGTTTATTACGCTACACACACACATACACACTCGCACTCATGATGGAACGAATTTGGAGCGCAGTTTCCACTTGCCACGCCATCGTCAGCGGATATTTTACTTTTCTTGCGATCATTAAACACGCTCCTAATAAACAACGGATTGACGGCGATCGTCGTCTGCGGGGGCTAGCATATGGGCGAGCCGGGTCCGACTGGACTGGTGTACCAAGTCCTTGTTGGTGAGCGTCGGGAAGTGAGTGTGCGTGTCTGACGGGTGAACGTGGTCGCGACAAAGAGGTCGATTGTTTTCACGCTGCCACAAGGAACCCTGGCACCAGCCAGAATTGGCTCACAGCAGCGGCTGGCGCGAGAACGAGCGGAAACGCGATGAAAGGTCTCCACTGTTTGCGTGAAATTCGTTGCGTCGGTACGAAAATCAACAAGATCCGTTGAGCCACGACGCCACCCGCCAGGAGCAGGCAGGACGCTGATTCTGAAGCGTCCCGAGGCCAATGACATCGGGTCCGCTCCATGGTGAGGCTGATGGAACGAATTAGGATCGGTTTGGGTCCGTACTTTTTCCACGGTTGTTTACTTAACGTGCCGGCGTTGGCGATAGCGAGACGACGTTGATGTTTTCGGCGCGATAAGCTGCGAGTGGCTGGGAGGGAAAGCGTAATGTGAAACATGCTGCACGTATAGTTAGGGCTGATGCTAGTGTTTACCGACCGGAATGGGGGTTTGCTCCTTTATTCCCTTTTACAAATAATACCTATTATTGTGTTAATCCAGTATTAATAAGCTATTATGTCAGTGACTGGGAATATACTAAGTTTGGAGAATTGGCTATTGCCTATTGAGAAGAAAACCTAACTAACAAGACTAGGAAAGTTTTCGAAGTTTTCCATCGCAACGCATGTAAGATTGTTCAACCATATATTCAACCACTCAGAAACTCCAGGAACATTCAAAGCCAAAAAACTTCATTAATAACGGCCTCCACAAAAAGAGGAGCCCACCAGTTCATCAGTAACCCAAAGTGGCTCCCTAACGCATCCCATCCATGGCGTAGCTTGAAGTAGCAGTCCCGGAAAAAGAGGACCTACCGAGGTGCACAAAAATCACACACAGCAACAATAACGAAAAACGCTTCACAGACTTTGCACCGGAACGGTGCATCCTCGTTCGGATTCGGTTCCATGCGTAAGTTGCCAACGGTTCCGAAACGGAGCAATATTGGGTGGGGGACGAGAACATTATGATAATTTCGCCCTATGAAGATCACGCCACGGCAGAAGTTCTCGACAGAAAGAGAGAGAGAGAGAGAGATAGGCAAGGAGTAGGCCGTTAAGACCCTTTGGACGGGACGTGTGTACGGCAAGTGTTGCCTCGCGCTGCGGTCTCAAGAAATCTTCACCGAGGGGTGAATAATTGGAATGTTAATGCTGTGATCTCGTTGGACGAAGCGAAAAGAAACACGAACACTCGCCACATCGTTCGTGCTCATCCCCCGGCAGGATGAGGAAGCACATCCAGGAAGCGCGGCTGCGTGCGTTACGCCAGAGTAGTCCTCCTTCCAAGGATGGACGACGGGAAGGGTTCGTCCGTCCGGATCGTTCCTGTTGGGCGCGTAGGGACTCCGTTTCCTGCTCTTGCGAAGCGTGCATTATTATCACCTCGGTTTTGCTTCCCCGTTCGCTGACTCGGCGTTAGGGTTGAGCGCGCGAGTCCGTTGCGCGAGATGCTCCTGCCCGAGACCGCTTCCTTTCGAGCGGGCAAGGGAGCGAAACGGAGCCGAACCGGAGAGTGTACCGGAATCTTAACGAAATGAAACGAACGGAAAGCCCTCCCTCATCTCGCTGTGGGATGGTTAGTTTCATAGAAACAGGATTTTCCAAGAAGTGAGCGCACGGCAAGGCGGAAGTAAGCGTTACATACACGGACACACTGTTCCACGGACCTGTTCATATTCTCGAGGGTTCCGACACTTCTCGCAAGGCTTCCTTTCGCCTTCGTCCTTTCGATGTGCCGGAAGTGCCCTACTGCTGGGCGTCTGTAATTAGACGAGGGCGTTCGTGGGCCACCAAAGTAAACACCGTTATCGAAAAACCCACAGGAAGCCGTTGTCTGTGGGGTCCAACAACAGTTCACGGTGACAATTTCCGTTGCAGTGCTCATCTTCAAGCAAGAACACACTTCATGGTAGGGTTGAGAAGGACACGACGTTGTTTGATTTCCGTTGGTGGACTAGTGATAAGCACTTGGTCCGCTTCCGTCATGCTGGTTTGAGCTGCAGGGGTTGCTTCTTCCGGTCTGGGTCAGCGGGTCCTTGTAGGAAGCGTCCGTTACGAAAGACTCCATTAGTAGCTCAAGAACTTTCCGCAGTCGTTGTATAATAGTACGGTTGAAAACAGATACACTCGGTCAGGAAATGATCGTAGTTGAGCTGTTACATCAACGATCTCTCTCTCTCTCGTCGTGGGTTACCGCTCAAGGATAAGAAGCCCATCTCCAGCGCACCATTGTCGCACGGAACTAATCATCGACCGCAACTACGCTGTACCGCAATTACTCGGTGTCGGGAAATGTGTTTTACTCCCTCGGCTGCAGTTATCGTGCAGCGATCGTTTGTGTTCGCGCACGCTCTCTAGTCACGTAATTCACATCTCGCGTACATCCTCCCTCACATACACACAGCCAAACAGTCGTTCTAGCGTGCCACTAGACACGCCGTATCGTATGCGCTCGAACTGTCCTCGATTCTACATAGCCTAGTTCCTGGGAGGCCCCATCTACACTAGATCGTACGACTGCGTTCTAGCCCACCATCATTACGACGGGCGGAGCAAAAATGAGGGACAGCAATTGTCGCACTAAGAACCACTCGGCAGGCAACAGCGTGCCGAGCGTCATCCTCCCGACCGTACGGACGTTTGACAAACCGCGTCTCATTTCCCCCCAAATGCTGTTGTTGTTTTGCTCGCGAATCTAACCCGCTCATCTGTGTCCGTCCGGCTGACGGTGACGGTTACGTAATGACGCTGATTTTACGACCGAGATAGGCTTCCGTCAAAGTGCCGCCGAGCCGCCAATCGAACGTGCGTGCGGTAGTGGTAGTGTGCTTTGGCTGCGTGGGTGTACAGCCAGCTGCGTATCATCCGGCAGGACTTCAATTAGCGCGACGGTAGACGGAGGCTTAGCAGGCATTAGAAACGGACAGAACAGACATTCGCCGTAGGACGTTGGAATGTGAGGATGCGTTTTCGTTGCGATGGTAAGGGCTAATTCGATTTAAAATACTTCGGATGAGATAGCGAAAGTATGCTCGATATGAGTCTTTCGTTGTTCTAAGTCTATCTCCTCTCAAAAATGACTCAGCTACACATTTTTGATTAATCAGACAGTTATCAGAGCTGAGCCAATTTGTTATAAACTGTATGTTCTATTGCACGTGTTTTCATCTTCCATCTGGTTTTGTATGCATAATTATTTAATATTATATCATTACTCAAAATACTAACGAAAACACGGTGCTTCAAGCTAATGCAAAATAAAAAAGCAAAAAATCTCTTTTAAGGATTCTCTCACATCATCCTTCATAATGAATCCAAAACCAGCGCAACAGTTAATGCTGCTTGTACAATATGGGTTTGTCAGAAAAAAAACCCTCTTTCGTTCGTTTACCCATGCCAACCAGCGGCACGATTAGAAATCCTGATTGGCTTCCATTACGGGGCAGGGTTAATTCGGCACGCAATTTGCATACCGTCGTGCGCTATGCGTCGACGACCGTCGCCAGATGACGACGCTTCGCAGCAGGCTACTTTAATTTATTTTCTTCGTCCGCTGCGCGAAGTCGCGTCCACCGTCCAAGGAAGCCACGACAACGAATGACAGTCGGGCGGCGTGCAAGTCATGCTGACGGCGGTGGAGATGATTGCATTATTATCACATTATTCGGACCCCCGTTCGGTTCTGTCCTAATTGCCCTTCGGGATGTCCCATCCCGCAGGGTCCTTGCACTGTGCCGGTTCCAAACCTGTCCATCCCGTGCGGTTGTCCCTAACCTTCAAATTACTAACTTGCGCACACACAAACACAAACAGGGGCGCGTGTGTGGTGGTGGCTCAAGTGAAGGAACGGAAACAGACAAAAAAAACTCCAATTAGGCTACCGTTTTTGTTCCCACCTTCTTCTCCAACTTGTCTCGCGCTCCTCTCCATTACTTGCCTTTCCCGCAAGTCCGCAAGTCCGTGATCCGTGCCCGATCGACCGAAGCGTGAT